>CM052204.1:16068942-16099265 GCA_028455805.1 Lasioglossum figueresi
AAGAAGAGTTTGTGCCGCGATAAACCCAACTGAAATTCAACAGGCTGTATTATCCGTTGAGCAACGCTTAAGAGCATGCATCGATGTTCAAGGTCGACAGTTTGAACACTTGTATTAGTAGTGTATTACCGTTAGATACATGAATCAACGATGCTCGATCATTTCCTCGAAGTAAATTATTTTCCATCGCAATTGGCTTAACTCGGACCACGAATGACCTTGACCCATAGGTCATTGTACGCGTCATAAAAGGCTCTACCCGATAGTACATAAAAAACATACTATTCCATTTAAAAAAATGAAGGTGACCTTCATATGTCTTTTACGCGTCCACCTACAAAAAAGCTACTAACATCGGATCAACGACCCCTCGGAACCAAGCAAGTTCCATCTGATGCATTTCTTCCTAACACCGATAGCAGCAGAGTTATTCAGGTGGCCTGTTTCTAGCGCCTCACCCTGTATAGGGCCGTCTGTTAACTCGCACACATACACACATACAATATACACATACAGGGTGTCTCAAAATTCCTTCAACATCCGGAAATGGGAGGTTCCTGAGATCATTTGAAGCCATATTTTCCATTAAAAAAATGGCGTCCGCTGCTTTGTTAAGGAGTTATTAACGAAAAACACGGACCAATCTGAGCGCGACCTATACTGGTGTTGGCACAGTCGGCTCGGCGCGCCAACTATCAATTGGCCGACTGTGCCAACACGCGTCTAGGTCGCGCTCTGATTGGCCCGTGTTTTTCGTTAATAACTCCTTAACAAAACCGCGGTCGCCATTTTTGCAAAGGAAAATGTTGCTTCAAATGATTTCAGGAATCTCCCATTTCCGGATGTTGAAGGAATTTTGAGACACCCCGTATATCATCCGTATTTCAACCCTATAATAATTAAGTGGAAGAAAGAAAAAAAGTCACTCGATTTTCTTCCTCAGTGGTACCCTTTTATTCTTGTCACCATAACTCTATCCGCATTCATTATATGTATGTACAATACAGTTCATCGTTCGTGCGGGTGCGTGGTAGCGATATCAAATACTGTTCGAGATAATGACATATTCATGCATACAAAAGTAGAAACGCCGCGTAAGTGCGAGTAATAATACTGTGATGCAGGCATGGGTACGTATTGTCCTCAGGAGCAGCGAAACCAGACCTCTTAGAGCACTTTATATGGAGGCAGGAGCAAGATCAATCCCCTCAATGAACTCTTCATGGGCAAAGTGCCGAAACTACGCCTGTTAGAGCAGTTTATATGTAGGAAGGAGCAAGTTCAAGCTCGTCAAAGCACTCTGCCGGAACCAAACCCCCTAGAGCATTTTATATGAAGAGAGGAGCAAGTTCAAGCTCCTCAAAGCACTCTGTACGGACAGAGTGCCGAAATCACGCTCTTCTGAGTATTGTATATGCTGGGAGAAATAGAACCAGACCCTTCAAAGCATTCCACGACCCGTAGAATTGTCGTTAGGGACAATTCAGGATGCTCCTAGGTAAAATTTAGTTGCCCCCATGCCCGTTGTAATGCCTCAAAAATCTTGAAAGTAATATATTACAGTATTATCGATCTATTATTCCTACAACTTTCATCAGCAAATTGATAATAACGACCTATTTTTTTATAAAAATGAGATCAATATTGTTGAAAGCATGTCTAGTTTGTTGTCCTAAATGTTTTACAAATATTTTACTAAAATAATAATTTTTAACCCTGCTGTTCTCCTGATACAAAATAAAATTCCCATTATGATAGTCAACATTATATTCAATAAATAAATACTATATTTATATATATATATGTATAATTAACAATATTTATAATAAAAATTCTATGAAATTTCCAAAATTTCCAGCATAAATTATTAAAAAATTTTTAAGATAAAAGAGAGAACAGTAAGGTTTGGAGTGTCGTATGGGAATCGTGATTTTTAAAGCATTACTGTACACCCTCGCAGGTTGTGAGGTTTGCACAAGCTCCTCGACTTCTCTTTACCGAACGTGTAGCTCATCGATCTTGTGCGTATTCCTCCGATAAGGACCTGACATAGACCCGAATTGGGCCCGTCTATAGAAACGCTGCACACGAATTCTATGGTCTCGAGACAACCTATATAAAGTTATAGGGGTGTTTGAGCGCATTCAAACGTCTATAATACTGTTGCGTTTCTTCTCGACATCGGTGGCATCCAGATCGTTTCCTAGACTGCCTACACGTCCTCTGAGACCGATACCGGGTCCAACTTGACCGTTCGCCTTCAGTTTCTCTTGCATTTGTGCCAAGATGTCCTGCATTCTTCGAATCTGCAAAACATTTCGCAGATATATAATACCTCAGATATTAATAATACTCTTTCATGCCACCACCTTTGTCAACATAGAAAAAGACAGAACATCCCCATTTTTAGCATGGAACAGAACTTATACCCATATTTAACATGTTCAAAGTGGGTATGATCTGTTTCTGTCAACACTGACAAAAGTGGAGACAGAAACTTGTTGTTGTTCGGCTACAGTACTCACCTCTTGGTCCTTTTGCAATAGTAATCGGTCTGTGTCAGATATAGTATTTTCAAAATGGGGACCCGAGTCTCTCTTCAATTTGCTGTGAATAGAATAAATGAAGTCAAGTTGATGATTTAACTAATTTTCAGTCTCCTCGGTTCACATTTATCAAGTACCAATAAGTGGTGCACTACTTTGACAATACTTTACCATCTAGTAAAAATGTAATGAATGTACACGTTCTTTTAACTATATTCCCAATGCAATAATAATTCAATTAACGAGCACATTGAGTCTATAATAAAGTACCATAAAATCAAAAATATTATTTTTTTAATTTCCTCGCTTTTTTTCTTTTTGTGCAATGGCCATTACTCTTGAACTTTCCTGCCTCTTTCGATATCGTGTAACGGCCACTACTTTTGAATTTTTCCGCTGCTTCTGTTCTTGATTGCTACATTTGAATTTCTCCGCCTCTGGAGTCAACGAATATGTTTTCCAATATTAGACAAAAACAACAAATATTATTAAACGATCATTTGCTTTCGACTTTTCAAGCAAAGATTGCGTTTTACATTTGATTATAATATATTAATATTCGGTTTATATTATTCCAAAAATTCGATGTTTAATTATGAACTGTACAAAACTTGCAACACTAAAAGATATTGAACTCAAAATTATTATTTCTTCTGAAATTCACATTAAAATGTTTAAATAAAACAGGTTTACGATACATACATTTTTGTTTATCTTCAAATCTCAAAATAAAGATTTTTCTTTTGAATTACAAATATAAATTCGACATTTTTCTCTTGAAACTTTCATTTCGTAATTAAACAAGTATTATATACATATAGTTATTTATTTTCCTTTGAATTAAAAATTTGTGTTTTTTTTGTTTAAATTTAATGTTTCCATTTTTGTAAGTTATGATTTATAGTCCGTCCAACAAGTCGAGTCGAAGGAAGCATGTTAATACTTTGTTTGTCTTCCCTGACTCGTCTGATTAGAGGCTGCAGGTGAAAGGGAAGATCGTTTGAAAGGGAGACGTAAATAGATAGATACGCACACATACATCTAGAGAAAGGTATACCTACTGTGAAATGCAATACTTATTTACATGCGTAAATACCTCCGTTCCCGAATCGCTTGCTGTGAAATTTGGGAAATGCATTGCGCCCGGAAATTCTCGTAATGCACGTCCTGTGTTACGTCTTTCAGATCCTGCATGTGCGTGGATATCAGCATTGTTCTGAGTTTCACGAAATCACTGTGCTTCGGGTTCTCCACTGTGGCCGACCAAAAACAGAACGTAAGTCGATTTTTATAAAAATAATATTTTATTTCCAATTTAGTCAATCCACTTATCAAAAAAACTCGAACTTATAATACTAGCTTAAATTTAGTAGAAACGAATAGTTTAATTTAATTTTTATATTTTCAAAAATTATGAAATACGAAGTTTGACAAAACTACGTATTTTGATTTAATTTTTATAATGTCATTAGAAAACAACTACATACAAGACTTAATAAAAAATTGAAATTGATAAAGTTTTAAGAAATTACATCTACTGAAAAAAACACCCAAAGAAATTTATCTAATTCCATTTTCCTTAAATCCCATAAAAAATAACTTTGCACGAAGTTTCAAGTATTTAACAATTTTTTAAAATAAGAGCTGTACGATATAGGAAAATATAGTTACCTTCTACCACTCCCCAAGGGTATTGACGCCCTCTGACTTTCTTTCCAGCAACCTCGAGCACTGTGGAACTTCCAACAACAGCAAAAGGAATGCACGCCTTCAATTCTTTATCCTGTTGCTTGAACTCCTCGTCCTCGTCGCTGTCACAGTCCGGAAACTGATATATCTACGTGCAAAGCATCGTCCTTTCGCGTTTCAGCTTTTGTTCTACCTCCCCCACTTTTTCAATCTTATCATCAATTTCATTAAAAAAAGAAAAACAAATGACTATTTATCGGCTCGTAGACGATCAAACACACTAATCAACCTTCCTATGTTTGGAAAATTATATTTGACTTAATTATATTTCACTGAATTCACTAAATCGTCAGTTAGTTCATAGATCATTAAGAATGATTGATCAGCACATCTGTAGCCTACAACACTACCTGCATCTCATTTTCCTCAATGTCAGCCAGGATCCGTTCTTTCAGCTTTTTCACCTCGTACGTTGTCAATGTGTCAGCTTTGGCGATCACTGGGACCACATTCACCTTACGGTGTAACCTCCTCAACACCTCCAAATCCAGTTGCCTGAGTCTAGAACCAAAGGGAACGAGACCAAAAGGAAGTAAATATGTTGCCAGTGACTACTACAGTTCTTTGTCGATATAAGACGATGATGGTTTCTTCGCAATAAGAAAACCCCTATCCCCTCTTCTTCTTTTGAAGTTAGTCGGCCACTTTATGGTCTGCTGGTCAACGTTATCAGACCTATAAGCTGACGACCCACTCGGGAACTATATCAAGCCGAATAGGTATCCTCGTCCGCAGTACGTTCAAAGTCGTCCCCAGCCATCGTCTTATATCGAATGAAACATGTGCCGCGATAAATCAACCCTGTGTTAGAATGTGGACTTTCGTGAATTATGGAATTTGATTTGACAATAACACAAGAAGATGAGATTCTACGTCAGCATAATGTGTCCTCCATCTAACGCAAGGTCCAGCTAGAAATTGAAGCATACCCGTGACCATAGGGAGGAATGAAGTACAAACAACAGTGCACCCTGTTGTCCTGGATGTTCTTCCTGTTTAGACCACTCTCGTCAGTGAAGTATTGTCGGAACTGCTCGTCGATGTATGCCGAGCATGCTTTCCAGGTGTCTTCGCAATTCACTGCGTCACCGAACCCTATAATTTTTCATTTCACATTCACTAATTATTAGACTGCCGGTCTCTATGCAAAATAATAATTGTTCGCAGCAATTGCAGGACACAGGAACCAAACATATTTCTACTCTTTTGTAGTTTCGTGAAGTTATAAAAGATGTGTTGCTCTCGGCCCACTCAAGAACAATGTTTTATATCGAAAGAAAACTGTAATCAACACCAAACACACTAAAGAGGTACCTGGAGTGTCAACGATAGTCAGGCGCAGCCTGACACCACGTTCCTCTATGTCCATCGTCTTCTTCTCTATCGTTGTGGTCTTCTCAATGCGCTCTACAAACCATTACATACAAATTAAGGATCCCACGACTTCCAACTAATTAGAAATATCATGCACTGACCTCCAGCTTCAAGGATGCGGCGGTCCTTGTATAGATCCCCTAAAAAGAGGCTGTTTATCAGCGTAGATTTCCCAAGACCGCTCTCCCCCATTACCATCAGGGTGAACTCGAACCCTCTTTTAACCGACTTTCTGTGCACCTGCTCTGGCAGGGTTGCGAAGCCAATGTAGTCCCTATCTTTTGGGCAAATTAACATTGTTACACACTTCAAACATCTTCTCTGTCAACTTCCCTCCCACTTTTCTCACATAGATTTGTGCCCCCTTCGTTCAAATGACTCTTTAACGGGGGGAAAGATGGGAAATAATAAGAAAATCATGCACACATACCACCGGACATGTTAGCCACGCGCGACGACACTTTGACAGTGTCGAAATAGCCAGCGGAGAGGGACTGTTTGTTTGACAGAGCACAGCAGAGAACCTGAATGAAGGTAGTTCGCTACTGATTTGTGCGATCAGTGGACTGCTTTGCGCTGGCGCGACGCCGCCGACCGATCAATAGTTAGCGGCTCCATTGTCAGCGAGTTCGGTGTTCGATACTCGGACCGGTTCTACCTATTGGGAGACTTTCTTCCGTACCTTTTCTGTTACAAACTGCTAATAACACTAGTTTTGGAAATTTCCATGCTGAGATTCTTTGAAAATTTTTGGAAGGATCAATGCGGATAATAGACGAATGTTATGGAAGTTGAGGGATGCTGAGTCTTGGGGGAGGTATGTTAGTTCTTGGGTCATTGACCCTACTTGTAAGTGGGACTATGCAGGTGGCGTTCACTTTGCACTTTAATTTTCTAATAGTTAATTAACTAATATTAATGAAGTTGAATTTTTCTTTCGAACTGTACGTGGAATTGAACAGTATAAGTATTGCAGATGAGTATAGGTTTGAATGTTGGAGTGGATGGTTATCGGCGTAATGAGAGGGAGGATGCCGTATGTATCAAGATTTCGAATTTCGAGCGCTACGGACGCTTAGGTGGCAGGACTGTTTTTTGACTACCGAAACTGGACTTTCACTTAAAAATTTTTTTTTAAATACTCGGACACTTTAATTCGTGTATTTTAGAATGTTTATTAAAAAATATTCTTCCGATTTTGTGAAAAACGCACTTATTTCGTAAAAATGCTTCTATAAAACATGTTTCGTTTTGCTCTTATCAATTATTTGTAGATACTTTAAGATGCATACTCTTGGTTATACGAGGTGTGATCAAAAAGTAAGGTGACTTTTTGAATTTCGCGGGATACCTCCCAGTCGATTTTCGTTTTCTTTTCTTTCTTATGCTGGCACACTCGCCCCGAACATATGTACACAGTTTCAGCTATATAGCATTTGTCGTTTGTTTGCGAGAAGCATAAAGGTTAGAAGTGTTTCGCGTGTTCGGCGATTTTCTGCTGTCGAAAAAAATGGATCAAAGAATTTGCATCAAATTTTGTGTAAAAAATGGAATTAAGCGCTCCAAAACACTTGAAATGTTGACAGTGGCATACGGTGAGTGTACTCTGAGTAAAAAAAATGTTTATAAGTGGTACAAGCTCTTCCAAGAAGGCCGAGAAGATGTTAATGGCGAAGCTCGCCCTGGACGTCCCAGCACGTCAACAACCGATGAAAACGTTGAAGAAGCGAAGAAAATAGTGTTGGGGAATCGTCGAATTACCATTAGAGAAGTTGCCGATGATGTCGGCATCTCGTTTGGTTCGTGCCAAGCAATTTTAACGGATGTTTCGTGCACGAGACGTGTGTCAGCGAAGTTATTCCAAAACTGCTTAATTTTGATCAGAAGAAACGCCGCACGAGCATCGCCTGTGAGTAATTTTTTAACCAGAAACAACACCACAATCATGCCTCAGCCACCATATTCACCGGATTTGGCTACCTGCGACTTTTTCCTGTTCCCAAAACTAAAGAGACCCATGAAAGGACGGAGATTTGCAACGATCGAGGAGATAAAGACTGCATCGCTGGAAGAGCTCAAAGATATACCAAAAAGTGCTTATCAGAAGTGCTTCGAGGATTGAAAAAAGCGCTGGCACAAGTGTATTATATCTTAGGGGGATTAGTTTGAAGGGGACAACATAAATATCGATGAATAAATAAATATTTTTTGATAAAAATAAAAAGTCACCTTACTTTTTGATCACACCTCGTATACTTCTTGTTTTTCATGAACGAACTTTTACTATCGTATTCAACTCGTTTTTCTAATTGAAACGGCTTCAAACACGATACACATAGTTACGATCATAATTACTTGTGTAATAAGGGTTTAAATTTCTAGCGTGAAAGAGGACGGCGAATGGGAAAGGGAGAGAAGCTCAGTCCCTCTTCCTTTTTCAATCGCTATCCTCTTCTACGATCGGCACATTACAAAGGATGTAGCACCTCTAGAACTGTCGCTCGACGGACCAGACGATACGACAGTTACGGAGATACTAACAGCAGTTAGGGTACCAAGGCAGCAGACACTATCGGCGCGGTCGACGGCAAGGGCGGTCGCTGTTGGAACGCGGTCGACAGACGCGATTTCCGAGGAGGTTGCCGGGCTAGGACGTTCCTCGAGTTCCGGCGCCACGCCTCGAAGTCAACGTTCCCATGGAGCAGGTGCACGGGGAAGGGGCAAAACCCGGTGGCCCGAAGGTGGGCGAAGCCCGAATCGCCAGTCCCGACACGTGAGCATCGTTATTATAATACCTGGAACACGAGACGGACCCATCCGGCATGTGTACTACGTTTCTACGGGGCAACATGTCCGTTTGACATTCTTACGCTCCCGGACCCTGTTAGACGACGCTTTAACCATCGGGCTTTAAATGACACGTATGACCACGTATTACAATAACAATAACACGTACACTATACCCGATCACCAGCGGATTTTATGCATTCATGGCACCTACTATTAGAAAAATGTAATCAGCACCAATAATTAAGAGTTACGACAGTAAAATTCTGGTGTTTCTTCTTTGTCATAAATTAGTTAAATGGGTTATCAATGAGAATGTATGTAATTTTGTAGCGAGTTGTAAAATAAAAGAGAGAAGCCACGTTCGACCGCAAAGGGCTAAGGATAGCTGAGTTCGAAAAAAATTACTATATATATTTAATTTATAATATTTTATAATATTTTGTCTGGGCCTCTTCAATAATACATCGCTATAGCGTGACTTTCAGTACGAACGTAATAAAATAATATAGTCAAGCAGATGCCGTAAGAGCTCTGTTGTTCATTCCGTTTATAAATAATGTATATGCGGCACTTCTTCACCGTTCGATGGCGGACCGAGGTCGATTGTGAAAGATCCTATCGAACGCAAAGGGAACACACTTACACGGAGCAGTATAAATACTCATGGTGATCGCGAACCTCGTCGACGAGGTTCGCGGTTCTCATTTAGAAGATTGACATAAAATCTCGCACAAAAATCTGAAACAAACGGAGAAAATAAAAGTAGAACATCATGTTCTGCATAAAATTGATTCTTATGATCGTACCTCGTCGAACTGCCCATGTCGCCATATTGCTTTTTTGATTCGAAGATTGTTCACCTACTTTGTTAATATTAGGGGCAGTAAAAACATTTCTTGCAGTTAGGTTCGTTTTGAAATTCGTAAAATTGCAGATTTCTTCTAAAACACCGGGTCAAAATGGAGCCGTATATACCGGCTGCAATAAAAATGGCAAAAGAAATGGTGACCCAGGCTGTGGAAAAGATTTTTTCACGTGGAATAACCCATATTTGAGTGACCATTTGGAAAAGGGTTTTCGATTAGCAACTTTCAGTGCAGCGTCATTTCCGATTCGCAGCGTCTATATCGCTGATGCAACACTTGTTCGCGAGGAGCTCTCTCAACCGCATCTGCAATTACGTTGACGCAACACCCAGAGACGCTCGGATTCACTTTCTCTCATCTTTTCAGCTCCCGTCGCATCTTTCGACAATTCTCGATGCAATCACCGTTAGAATGCATCCGCGAATCCTCCGCATTCGTGCCGAAACGTCCTCGGAACCTAATTAAACGCAACGCGACTTTTGCGTCACTTGCAATTTGAAAAATCTATATCGCGTCATCGCTTCAAATTTTGCAACATGTTACCACTTATGATATAAGTCTTGCATATTCCATGGTGATCACTTTAGAAATAAGCTTGCGCTATTAAGGTCATGCAAATTCGCCATGATGCCAGGCTCGCCGAGAAACAAGTGGCATTCCGTTTCCCAAGCCAAACAATTTACGATAATCAGATGTTTGTTGTCATTTTGAATTTTGAAAATTCGTAGAAATAAACAACGTTTTAGAATCTTTTCACGATATTTCACGAATCCGTTATTTTGAGAATTTCGGCATAAACCAAACTGTATTCCGTTCGTGAGGAAAGATACTGCTAGACTTGCAGTCTGATGTACGAGATCAAGTTGTAAGTTATATTAGTTTAGAGTTTAGAGTCTGTTCTATCTAGGCTGGCTCCAAATAGCCCAAAATTGTCGGTAGCTAAAGTGTCGGGGGTCAGAATGACCGGGAGGGATGAAGATCGAAGATGCCGGACGGGTGCCGAATTGGAAGTACAAGATGGCGACCGGGACGGTTCAAAGGGACATCGAGAGGAGAAACAATGCTATGCAGAGTGCGACGCTCGGTCTCCTATGCAGCATTGGTATTCCGGAAAGCGCACACGCCTCTCATCGAGCAGCAACGAGGAAAGTTAGAGAACGTCGTCGTCGTGCCGTTGCATCGCTAACGTGACTCCTCGCCGCTCATGACTCCTCTTTCGTGAGTCCTCGTGATTCCTCGTGACTCGTGATTCGCGATTCGGCCCTAAAGGTCGACGAGAAACGCGAGATCCACCGTCTTACGTAACCCCGCTTCTCTTTCGCCTCGATCGTCCTCTTCGCGCCGCCATAGGAAACCTCGGAGACCGACCATTATTCCGCGTCGACGCCATCTTGGTCAACGCTTAACCCATTTTTACCATTACGATTACACTGCGGATCTTTGCGCAAAAAGTTGATTTAGCAAAAATTATATAAATTTGTATTTTTGTCTTTTAATCATTTCGAGACGTCGAAAATAGTTACAATATTTTTGTATTCATTGTCGTCGTACATGCGTAAAATGGATCCGCAATGTAATTATGTTATTAACTGATTGTGGGGACAAAGAGTTGTAGAAACAATAGGAAAATTGACAAAATAAGAAAAGAGATAGACAGAAGGAGAAGAGGGGAAGCAAAGATCAAAGAACTTGGGGACTTAGGGATTTAGGGAATATGGGCTTACTAGTGGTGACTCTGATCCACTGACAGGTACACGCTCAACCTCCTGGTGATGGTTCCTGGGACACACTTCGGTAGGTGCTAATCGAACGAGGGGTACCCTGAGGTCACCCTTGTTCAGAGTCGCCAGATGAGGGGAGGTAGTACGAATTGAGGGGAAAAAGTTATTCTCTCTCCCAGTACCAGATTAGTCACGTGACACATACACGCCAGTGCCATATTGGCCCGCATGGTGGGGGGGAGGGAGGGGAAAGGAGGGGGGGAGACCGTACCGTTGACGAATACTTCTTTTACTTCACATTTGATACAGTCACTCCCATTTTCTACAATTATCTCGCAACGTTTCACATGCTGAGGGCGTTCCAAAAAGGACGATGTAAAATACAATTTTTGCAAATTGACTGATCCTTCCCAAGCAGAGTGGCATTAATTTCGCAGTACTGTATAATGTCCTTTGAAAACATTCGACAAAGACGTGCTCGAACGATCTAACAAATGGCGGCTACTAGGTTGTTCCCAAACATTTCACAGTTTCCTGTTCGATCACCGGTCCTATAATGACTGTTATCATCAGTGAAAAGCATACAACTTCGACATAAACATCTTTGTATCGGTCCCGAATTTCGCCTCGGGGAACATCTTTCGGTGAAAGCGATCGCGTTCGTGTAATTGTAGTCATTTCCCTTTGCGAAACGAAAATGGAGGACAACGCCTGTGCCAACGAAGAATCGTAAGACATGTCTGGACAGATTATAATAATCGCGACGTTACGTAATTCCGTCGGCTTCCAGAAAAATGAAGAAATTACTGAGAAATTGATAAAACAAAAGTGCTTTATGTAACGGAGAAAAAAAAAGGTTTAGTAGAGACACCGACGGTTATGCCACTACAAAAGCATCCTAAGGCTCGTTAACACCTTTACGACCAGTTATAAAGCGATTTACGGAACCAAACAAAATGGCCGAACCGGCATTAATAAAGCGATTAATCGAATTAAACGATGACAACCCGAGGCGCCGAAACCGCGTTTGTGTGTTTAATGCACACGAGTGCAACTACCACGCTTTCTTCGTGAGATAATATTATTTAATCCAGAATAATGCGGTGGATAATGCTTGCGTAACGATAGAGTTCACATACCGGTAATTCGCGACACGGCTGCGAACTGGCTGGTTCTTTTATTATATAAACCGGCGGGTTGCGTGGCCGAAGTGTTGCCACCGACGAGACGCCATGACAGTTGCACATAATTCGGCGTGGGCACCGAGCATTTTGCTTCGGAAATTCGTTTCTCCTTTCATTGCATTTATCTGAAAAGTTACTAAATTACATAGAAATTTTAAAACAAATGATTAGAAGACATTCTCAAAGCACAGAGTCAAAATTTAATTCGAGGCACCTTCATTTGAGCTCCAGTACGTAACGTTAAAAATCTAGTCGTTTTCAAAATTCCGAAAATGTCAATAGAAAAAGATTCCTTTAACCTGACCCAGCTAAACGGTGGAATGCATGGAACACAGGAAAATAAAAACAGAACAATCGACGGCCAGTTGGGCCCCGGTTTTAAATCGGACTGTACTGATAGCAAAACAAGCGGAAGAAATTTGATTAGCTTTCGCGGGTTACAGCGGGCCGTTATGTAAACCCGGGTGGCCGATTAGCATTCGCCCGGCGAACGATGTAAAATTTTAAAAACCGACGAGTGTATTGGGTTGTAACTCGTTGGTAATCTTTGGCAGAGTCCTCTGTACAGCCGATTGCTAATCGTAGTCGTCCTGAGAAATCCAAGCGGATCTACCTCGATCACGTACAGGCGATTTCAAAAACGGGACACGTTGTCGCGAGCATACTCACGCCCATGCGCACACCTACGTGATCGGGTTTTCTTTTCCGCGGCCTCGCGTACGCGGAAGAATTATTCCCAAAGGGCTCGCCGCTCTTCACATTATCCCGGAAAAGGTGTGTGCGCGCGCGCCGAGCAAACGTGGCTGTTCACATTCCTGAACGACCGAATAGTCGTACAGGATGACTGTGCCAAATATTTTCACGATTTGTCAGATATTATTGCATTTATTTGATTTGGAAAATAGTTTAGTGATTTTTCTCACGGACAGGACACTAAAACGTTTCGAAGAACATGTTTCAACAGTGTGGCGTTATTATATGTCTCAATAATGTTTTTTTTATATTTTATTAGATATATTTTTAGAAAGTTCCTTTTTATCGAATGCAGTAGGAAACGATTTAAAATTTAAACGTTTTACCACCATTTTGTAAGTTTTCGATCTTCCAATGACGTTGGAAGATTTAAAGATAAGTTAATAATATAATTGACTATACCATAGTATAGTAACATAGTGTAGTAATACATAATTCTGTATGTTTTTATCAATATAAATATCACATAATGTCAGAAATCTTTCAAATGTAAACAGTTTTCCGCTATTTAAACATTTTCACATCTTTCAATGACGTATTTTAAGATTTTATCATATTCATTTTTAGATTTAATAATCACATTAAAAATTTAAACGATTTCCCGTCAGTATAATACTTTGAAGTATCAATATATATTGTAATGCGCATAAAATTGCAATTTTTTCAAAAATTTTTTTCACGCGTCTTGTTGCAAACTAATTGTTTCTTACTTTTCGAAGCAATACAAGTCGTATAGTCCGATGTTAAAAAAGTTATATATGTATGTATTATATGATTATTGTATTGTATTATATACTATTACCGTGATCCACTGTAATAGCACTGCATTACATTCTACTACTTCGCAACAATTACAAAAGACCCTAAAAGACGATAAAGATAAGAAACATATCCAAAAGGAAAAGAGGAAAGAACCTCCTCAAATCAAGAACGATTCAAAAACCGCGCGACCAGTTCGTAATTGGCGATCAATTTCTGTACAAGTAAAATCTCGCGAGAGGGCAGCACGCGTCCAGCAGGCTAAAGATCTTCCACGAAACTCGAAAGTCCGTTCGACGAGGCGTCGTTTTTCGAATTTCGAAGGTTTAGGAGAAGCGCACACCGGCTTCCGAAAGAGCGAGTTTACTTATAGATTCGTGTCAGGGTATTTGAATACGGATGCTCGTTTGCAGACAAGCACGCTCGCATCGCGAGCAAGCGAGGCAATCCTGGTCGACTCGCTTGCGCAACGACTCGAACTCGTTGCACTCGGTAAGAGCGGATGAACTTTTCCGTATCGGGAACGCTTATGAAATAATCTACAAGGAGGATCAACCGCCTAAAGGTTCACTCGCGTCTTTCACCGGGTTCGTCCGCTCAAAGAAAGAAGAGAAAGGATGTTGCGTCGCAGTCGTTATCCTTCAGGTATTATTTTCTTCTCTCCTATTGTTTGTCGATTATTTTCAAATGTTTTCGCGCCAATCGCGATTTTCGATTTTATCCGAAACATATGAATTTATTGGCTAGTTCAGAAGAGATGTAGGTTATGTTTGTTGCATGAACTTAGAGAACAGAGTTGCGCAATTCGAGGCGTAATCCTGATAGTTCGAACTGTAATTGATACATATGAAATTTCTTTGTAACTGGTCGCTTGGAGATGGTTCCGTTGGTTTCAGAAAATTTCTTTCATATATTGATTATCTTTTCATATAATTGGTTAAGTCTCAGAATGCTTCGGAAGTATTGAAACTTGAAAATTGGTAAAATAAATATTGTAAACAAGAATATGTAATTCAAGTATTGGAGAAATTAGGGGAGATATTGAAGATGACGATTTCTCAAAGAATCTCGTGTTACGCAATCTACGGCTGAGGCTGGCCTAACCTCAATATTTTCTAAAAATCTGGTTCAAAGAACTATTAATGATTAAGGATTTTCGTCAAATCCTATATAATCCTATAATATATAATTCTCAAACTCCTATATTCTTTAAAGATCATTCTCTAACGAGGATGCATTGGTCTCCAACCAACCTAGTTAGCTCGTAGGGCATTCTATGTCCTACATCCCCTAAGAGTCCCTAGGACTCTTCGTGTCATCTTTATCCCAGACATGTTCTACTCTCAAGTCCATCGGAGCTAGCTGTTGCCCCACAGGGCAAGTTACACCATTGTCTGGCCCCAACCCAAAAATAGCAGACCCAGGACCAAAATATCCAAATCCAAGTCAATTCTCGCATACTGTAATCTTATCCAAGCGGCCAAGAAGAACATGATGCTGTCGAAACGAAGCATCTCTGGCATTATCTCCGTTCTCTGCCCCCTCCCGTTTCGAGAAGGCCCGTTTTCTTTTTCCTTGCATACGGGCCCGATGAAGAAGGCACGATCGCACCTCCATCGCGATGCGATCATGCGCCGCGGCCACGAGAAAACGGCCGGGAAAAAGGAAGGGGCAGCCAGGGAAGGGAGAAGCGAACAGCCAGCCGAGAGTTCATCGCTTATTATGTAAGCGACGTAAGTAACGTAAGCGACGTAAGAAGCGGGAGCTGAGAAGGTGCGGTAGAACCGCGCGAATCCGGCGAATTGCTTATCGGCCTGACATTTTCTTCGTAAATACTAATAGGACGACACGGGTCTCGCGGCTCTGGTAATTTGATTTTCGTGCTCAGCCCCCCTCTCTCACTCGATAGACTGGCACGTGACCCGAACTAGCCTCGAATTGTCAACGATGTTAGATCTTCCCTGCTAACCTCAATCCTAATGACTGTTTCTAGGTAGTTAGAACGTTGGAATTTTTGTTTTAATTAGCGATTGGTTATGTTGGCACTGTTATAGTAACGGGTTTAATGTGGGGATTAGTGGCTTAGTACCCATGTTATCGGCGATGTTAGGTCTTCCCTGCTAACCCCAATTCTGACGACTATGTTTCCAGGTGGTTAGAATTCTGCGAGGATTTTTGTTTAAATTACTGATTGGCTATGGGCGGTGATGAGGGTGGGAACTGGTGTGGGACCTAAACCAGTTTTGGATTTTGTAGACCAAAGTTTACCAGACTATCCAACCAAACGAACAGCCCCATTGTACAAAACCAAACGGTTAAAAATGATTGTAAAACTACTTTTCGCGATCTATGGCAAGGTATCCTCCCAGTTTGTTTACATCCACCACCGACCAGTCAGCCCACTACAACAGCCGGTCGTATCGTATCTCCCCACACCTCCCCTCGTCGCAGTATCCGTGTCCCGTTTCGCTGCTGACTCCTTAAAGAAATAGGAGAGGCGGCTAAAAAAAAAGAAGAAAGATCGCGGTCCACGGGAGGATCGTTTTTCGTATCCCCGGGACAAAGTCGACCACCGCGCTCCTCCTCTTTCGTGAGAAAATCTCGAAGGGGATGAAGCGCGAGCCACCGTGTACCCCCGACCGAATACGCAACCTCTGCTTTATGATGGCAGGCATACAGAGTTCTGCTCGCGTTTCGAGCTGTGTCCCCGTGTGCATCGTTTCTTCCCCCACCTGGGGGCCAACAACCGGCACTCGTCTCTGGCCCCGCTGCTCTCCTCATATCCGTACCGAGGAGCGACTTCTTCTGCTTCCTCGGTGCTTTCCCCGCTTCCATCCGGCTAGAGGGACCCTATGCCGAGGGTGGGGGTGGGGGGAAGACGGCGGTTGCAGGTAGTCCGAGGCGACCGAGTGCCTCTGAAAAGCACGCATCCTTACCCTCGCATGGTCATTGTACGTCGACCCCGTCATTGTACCCGAGCGAATCAAAGGGAATTCGAGTGCGTTTTCCTTGGCGGGCCCGTTACATGACCGAGTGAGCTGCTCCGAAGAGTCGGTCAATACGATCAGCGGATGGGGATGAGGTGAGGGGGCTAAGGGGGGTTAAAAGGCAAAGAAGGACCTCGGAAAGATTCTTCACGGAACCGTGGGAGGAGTCGTGGGAAAATCGAGCCGGTAGCTTCGTAAGATGTTTTCGAAGCCGCTCTACGGGTCGCCTTACCGTTTGACACGCAAGAACCTCGGGCAGAGTCTCTTCACTCTCCGCTCCTTCGCTTCTTCGCTCCTTCGCTCCTTCGCTCCTTCGCTTCTTCGCTCCTTCCCCCCTTCCTCTTATGTCACAACGACTTTTTGTCGTTACCGTTACGCCCCGGCCACCTACGCCGGACCGCCTGTTAATTAACGGCGCGATTGCGGAAAGAGAATGAGATGGTAATCAGCGGCTCGTGATCTGCGAGGAAATTGGACTGTCGTCAGGCTGCGTCGGCCGCTGAGAAACGCAGGAAAATGTCGGGCTGATGGCTGCGCTACCTGGAACCAGTTTGTTCTTTATTGTTGACGATCGATTGATTAATTGTTGGTTGACTGGAATGGTTTAATGATTCGAAGAGAAACATTCGAGAAGGTAGCTTTGAAAAGTCTGATAAATTAGGCGCTAATATTTGTGGTCATTTAACATCTCTGTAAATCTATATTCTTTAATATTTATATGATTTTTTACAATTGAGATTCTCAATCTAAAAATTGCAAAAAATTTGGCAGTCAAAATTTTGATCCTGAAACAAATCTAGATCAGAAAAAATTCAAAATGCAATTCGTATGTCTTTCAATTACAAATTTTCCTGCGTGAACTTAAGGCTTAAGGAAAGGAATTCATTGAAAATATGCAAATTAAATATATCAAGTTATTTTTTTACGAAAAATTGTGCAGCTGTAATTTTTCGTTAGAGATCAATTTTACGGGGCATTCGGAACTGGTTTCGCTTGTCCAACAGCCTAATTTCCATACGAACGCCTTATGCAAATGGGGTTCATTCATAGACGCGTGAGACACGGCCCGATTTTTCGGAAACGTCGCGGATAAAACCTCTGACTCGCCTCCCGATTGAAAGAATACGATGAATCGCGGTTCTCTGTGCCGCAATCACGGATGAAAGGAACTCGGATTCCTTGTTCTTCCAGTCGTACACTTCTACCGACTCTTATTTCGCCCGATCATTTTGTGTTAGCGATGCTCTCTCTCGCCATCTTATTTTTACTACATGACTGCCACTTTTTTATTCGCATTTTTCAATTCTATATTTTATTTAATCGTGAATTTTACTTTTTGGTGTTTTAATCTTACATTCTATCCTCTTATGTTGTAATATTGCATTTTTGTATTTTGTAATATTGCAGTTTTGTATTTTGTGATGTACGAGTATGTACCTCAATTGTATAGTATCATCTTATTAAGTTTATATATTATTTTTTGTGCTTAAATGTTCTATTTTATTTGGTTGCACCTCAATAGTATATTTTATTTCTTTTGGTTCAATTTTATATTTTCTTTTGTTGTTCCACATTTTGCATGATTTTATATAATTTTGTTTCATTTGGCGTTGCTTTGTATTACTTTATACCAGTTTTCAGTATTTCGTAAGATTTCGCATTTTTTTATATTGTACCATTTCATCGTATTATCATCTTGTATCATTTTGTATTATATTATTTCGTATGATTCTCGAAAATGTTGTTCCATTCCACATTACTTTGCACTGCAGTTTCTAAAAGTTCAAAGAGTTTCAGGTACACACTGGCCATCGGCAGTCATGTCGAGTTCCTTGACCGTTTATTTTGAATTTGTCGCGGGTTCGACGACCAACCACGGTGTACGACAGCCGCGACGAAAGTCTGCGTCTTTATCAGCATTCTTACGAGCATAAACACACGACTCGAATTCGCAATTTTTACTTTTTCGACACCTCCCTAGCCGATCTTACACTCCTCAGGGTTCTGTGCCATCACCACACTATTTTACGTCACTATAGTTCCTCATTTATTTTTATATTTACAACACATCAAATAAAAAATTGTAAAATATAAAAATAAAAGGAATTTACAATTGTCAATCTATACAAGAATCTATACGTAATATATTATATTCAAAACAAAATTGTATCGGACAAAAAAATTTTATTTTGAAGAAAAATATCTTGGGTCAAAGTGTACCCAGAGTTTGTTACTGAAAGTCTATGTCTTGAACAATGGAGAAAATTAATAATATGAACTTCAAGAATTAGATGTGTAGCTGATGGCGTCAATATGTTAAGACTCCTCCTCAAAGGATGAATATATCCATTTAAAACAATTTAATATGTTTTCCAATATTGTTAACATTCGTGATGACGAGACACAACAATGTTCTGACACTGACGTGTGACACTGATGTATGTAGATACGGGGCGTAATCAATTTAGCATTCTCTAATGTAAAGTATACGTTGACAATGAAAGTAATGCAAAGCGGGACAGGGAGAGGAAAGAGGAAGGGGGCACGAGGGAGAATCGAAGGATACCGAGCTCAGTGAAATGTAAGGAAGATGCGGTTGTGGGCCAGGTCTAAGATGTCCCGACACGCCCACGGAATCTCGCAGCCGATCCTGTTTTAGGATAAGGCGGATTATCAACACCACTGCGTCTCTCAGATGCAGGTGTACCCACCGAGCGGCGCCTTTGCTTTGAATCCCGTCTTTCCAGCTTCTCCTTTGAATTCTTTCCCTCTCTGTCCTTTTTTCTTTCTCTGCTTTCTATGGGCCGCCCGATTGCCTGAAACAAATTTGACGCAACGTCATACTTTTGTTTCTCCTTGAATCACACTGATTTGAGGATTCTTGGTACTCTAATAGCTCGGTGAACGAATTTTCATTAAGAAACATAACCTCTACTCAATTTTCTAGCGGTTTTAAGTGAACAAAAAGTCCGCTCTTTTTGGAGATTAGGATTGAAAATGATATGGGAAAGTGAATAGGATTCTCAAAAGACTTATGAACATATTTGGGTCATCTTAGTTTGCAATGTGATGGATTTTGGTAATCGTAAAATAATTTGTTTGCAGTCATATTTGTCATAAATAGCACAAAATCTGCAGTTTAGTAATTAAACTATCATACATACGTGTATGCATTTCCTTATACGTGTATGTATGTCCTTCATTGCACAGCAACCCCTTCGCGTCGCATCGATTCGATCGAAACAACGACAATTGCAACAAAAATGTCTGCCGAATGACATCCCAAGGACAAAAACGTTGAGTAAACAACGCCACAAGTCACCTTCCATTTTCCGGGTGTCCAGATGAAATGATGATAACTACTAGGATTCCGCGGATGTCGACGGATTCTCCAGCAGCAGAAGAAGTCGCTAGGCGAAACCTGGGTGGTTAAGCGGGTAGGGCAAAGAAAAAAGTGTAGGCACGTGGTTCGAAAAAAAACTATTTCAAGAGTTAGTGATACCATCATTCGATCAGCAATTATCAGAATTATTAATTGATTAACAAGAAAAATACTGTCTGTATTACTAGTGGAACTAAGTAACTGTGATTTATAGGATAGGTCCAACCTAGACGCTGGTCTAAATTCGGATAGCGTGTAAGGTGGCAGCGATTTAATCTAAACAATTGCAACAAGAATGTCTGCCGAATAACATCCCAATGATAAAAACGCTGAGTAAATATCGCCACAAGTCACCTTCCATTCTCCGTGTGTCCAGGCGAAATGCTGATAATTATTAGGATTCCGCGGATGTCGACGGATTCTCCAGCAGCGGAAGAAGTCGCTGGGCGAGGCCCGGGTGTTTTTGCGGGTAGGGCATGATTCAAAAAGTACAGGCGCGCACGGTTCGCTATACATATAAGGCAGCCTATCGGGATGCCAGCTTCCGGTCGACTCGAGGTTTTTCTCGGACAGTCTCTCGCGATACTTACGGCCAGTGGCAGGTACCTATATTCGAAAGACCTCCGTGCGCACTCGAGCATGTAATGACCACCGTCTCATCCCAAGACAGGAAGAGGAACAGGTTTTCCATTTTTCACCGGCTTATCGTCCCACCTTAACCTCGAGCTCGTCGATTCTCCGGATGTCGGGAGTATGATAAAAAAAGGATGAAGAGTGGGGGGAGATGGACGGACTAGAATTCGAGGGATCAACTGAAAAATACACAGGAAGGAGATCGAGGAATGCGCTCCCTCCGATGTACTCGAGATATACAATTACTTTTCTCTTTTTCGTTTCTTTCTTTCGTAATTTCTTATCGTCTTGTTTCGTCGAAGAGGGACGTAATGGATACGTATGTTTACACCTACATTTACGTGAATTAGTGTAGCTGTTGGAGGCTATGATTCTTTTTCGCATTGGGCGCTGAAAGTTGTTGGACTGTGCTGTGTAAGGTTGGGGACCCCGATGATGCACAAAATCAGTAGCGTGACTGTATCTTTCAAGCAGATGGACTATTTTTCAAAAATTTGTACATTAATATTTGCACATCAACTACAAAATATTTCAAATTTTCCGGAACGCGGCACAAACAATTTGAAATTTCTTCGGAATCGTTATAAATAATTTGGAGATTTCCAAAATTCATTCTAACCAGTTTTGTTCTTTTCAACGTAGCAATCCTCAACAATCCTTCAACGTTCCAAACAGTGGGAATTGGGGAGGCCATTTTTTTATTCACGGTGAATTCAGTACGAACATTATAAGCAGTATTTAAAGGTCAGTACACAAATTGTTTGACATTCCCGCGATAAGCGCACTGTTTAAAAAATTCAGCAAGCTGCGATAAAAAAATTGTTCACTTGTGTCGTATACAAGGAACAATTACGTAAATAGAGAATGTACGAGTATGTAACCCAGCCGCCACAAGACAGATAAACCAACAAAAAATATCAATAGCGTGCTAATTACGCTAACAGATGAGTATCAATTACGCTATCGATAGGCTACACTTGTGCTCAACTTCCAGAATAACAAATAACGAATTATGAAGCAAATGCGCGTACACATATTTTTTGAGGAAAGAGGTGAGTGGGGTGTAGAGCGGTGAGGAAGAGGGGGTAGGCGGAAGGGGAGGGGAGGGGAGGGGTAGGAGGAGGAGAGGCGAGGCGTGCATAGTCGTAGACGAAAATAAAGAAGGCGAGTTAAGGGAATTCCAACGAGTTCCTTCCTGGTAGCCGCGAGCTTCCCCTCGGCCTCGGTTTCTTCCTGTAAGGAGGCCTTCGGAAGGGGAGGGGAACTGGCCTCGTGGGCGACTCTCGCGTTCCTAAACTGCATTCCAACCTACGTTGCCACGTCTCGTCGCAAGCACGCGGAATACACGCACAAAACCGTACGCACACGAGCTCACGCGCGCCCGAATCCAACCACCGACACGTGTGCATCCGAACAGGGCCCTATGGGATGGGGGTCGCGTCCACGGAATCAACTACTCGTAAATATTCTGGTAAACACCTATACCGGCATACCTTTCTTCTCTCTCCATTAGAATCCCTTTCCCTTCCGTCACTCGTCGATCGTTTTATCAACCGGACGCATACGTGATACGTGGTTCGACCATATTTATTTACTATACGTTGCACCAATTGTTGGTAAAAAAATATTCTCTTTTGTTTAAACGAAGGCTGAAGAACATCCTTGTATTTTTTTATAACGATTTTTTCATTTGTTACGTCCACAATAATAGTCAAAGTTTGCTTTCGTTATTCGAGGTTTTCGAATCGACCAAATATATCAGGAAAAATCAACAGTTTTTTTTTTTACCGTGTGTGTGACCAGTATACGGTAAATACATGTTCTCTTTTTCATTAAAAAAAAATGGTAACAATTGCTAATATTGTTTAAGATTCAGAATTTTCTTAAATTCAGCCTGGGGGACATCTCTGTGCTTTTTTATCACCATCTTTTTGCCCAATCAATGTTGCCTTATAAGAATGGCAACACTAAATTTATTGCGAATGCTCGTAGTTTTCAATACAACAGGTGGTTGGACAAGGAAATTTATTCCATTATTTTTACAAATTAATTTTGATAAACTTTTCATGAATTAATCTTCATAACGTTAAAAAGCAATCGTGAGGTTGCCAATGTTTGAATCAACAAATGAAAATTGTTTGGATTAACAAGAAAATTGTTAGAACAATTGAATTAGCTGTCAGTTGACCACAATAACGACACCAGGGAGCGACCGGAGGGATGTTTGCGCGGACGTCCCATTCCTCGTGTCTGATACCGTGTTTCCACTGGAAAGAACCACGAGGACAATCGCATCTCCCGAAGTCTCGCGTTGTCGAGTCGAAGTCAACGCGAAAATAACGGAGCCTGATACCGACGATGAGAAAGGAGGAGGAGGAGGTCATGGCTACCTGGAAGGAACGTCGATGGAATGTTTCTCTTTCATTATTTTCGTTCGCGTGTTCTTCCGACCGAACACCAGCTTTTACAATTTGTACAAAAGGCCCTCATCTTTCGCTTAACAATTCTTATCGAACAAAAAACACGCGAAGACAACGTGCAATAAATACCATATAACCCTCTTCATCGGTACACTTGGTGACCCAAGTGACCCAATTTATTTATATTGTTTAGTAAACAAATTATGTTAAATCATTATTTGTAACGCCCATTGGCAAAAAACGAGTAAATGGCGCATTGTACCGGGGATGTTTAATAATTTAGCATATTTACTGCTGTTTCAGCCCAGTTCAACTCTGACAATTTTTTCTCGAAAATTGAAATATTTTTGGAAAAATATTTTGGTGCATGTTAAACTATACTCGTATACTTTTATTCGTGTGTTCACTAAATTTCATTAAGGTATTGACAAAATTAAAGCTGAAACAGCAGTTTAAATGACGTGAGACTAGTTCGGATAAGAGAGATCCTACGGAATTTAGTGACTCAAGACTCAATTGTTCGTTGCGTCGGCAAGCGTGCTATTCGGCATGAGTCAAGTAGGAGATCATGTACAATTTAGCTAACTCTGACTGAAACAATGATCAGATTCGATAATGTTTTCTTGAAAATTCAAATGTTTATCAAAAGATGCTTAGCTACATTTCAAACTGGGTGCTTTCCTCTATACACATATCGATTTAATTTCATCGAAGTATCGATACGATTCTCCAAGATACAGAAATGTAAGTGAGCCGAGGAGATCGGTTCGGATAACAGAGGTCTCAGCCAACCAAGAAAATTGTTGCCGAGCAGCTGATCCATGTGAGCCATGTGAGTTACGAGGGAATACACCGACTGCAGGGAACTACGAAGGAACTAGAATCTAACTAGATTTTGGGTCGAAACTTATTTGAGCATATTTTGAGCTGCACAAAGGTTTCTTTTGATAGAGGAGGGTTCGTCGCAGCCCGCTGTGCCCCATCGTATCAGTAAAAAAAGTCTTTTCGTGATAGAAAAATACATTGGATTCTGCGGGTGTTTTCTCGATTTGTTTCTCTACTTTGTACACTCGTATTATTAGATATAAACATAGTCTCGTTAAATCATTTGTTGAGCGGGCTGTATCTAACCTTCCTGTTTAGAATGAGCCCTCATCCAGCCCAAAATCTGCTCGAATAGGGACAAAAACCCGATTCCCGCAAACCCATGTTTCGACGCAAAATCTAGTTAGATTCTAGTTTATTGCTGGTTTTGTCACGTAACTACCCTTCCACCAAGCTAGTACTCCTGAAACAATGGTCTGGGAATAAGCTTAACGATTGACAACGTTTCCTTGAAAAACAATAAGGTTTATGACAAAATCCTTGGGTGCATCCCAAACTTCATGCTTTCCTCTGTACGTCCATTAAATTTCATTGAAGCATCACCGAAGCTAACAAAGATACAGCGATCTAACAATAAGTGGTGGAAGTGGATCGGTTCGGATAGCAAAGGTCCTAGCGAGCCAGTAGAATTGTTCAGCCGCAGACAGGCGATTCGGCGCGAGTCGAAGAGGAAATGTTGCTCGCGGAGAGTCGGTCCGCAGTAGAAAGCGCGAGGTCGGCGGGTATCGCTGGTGGATGACGTAATCGGACAAGAGGTCTCTTAATTGGCTCGGCGTCTAGCGCGTTAGGATCAATTGTCGACGTAATGCGAGGCAGAACGGCGCGGAATAACGCGGCGTGACGAGGCTCGCGCGCGCGAGCGACCGACGCCGACGCAGCTTCCCACACTGCTGTGCGTCTCGAACGGCGCCTTCGATGCGGCTTCCGATGTAACAGGTACTTCGCGATCTGTCTTGTTCCCTACATATGTACACGCTGCTCCTCGAGTTGCCGTGCAACACGATCGGCGCACGCCGCCCACACTCGCGTTTGTGTCTCACGAATTTCTTTCCGCGCTCACATACGTCCGCCTTCGGTTCCCTAATCTCTCGCACAACTACAGAGTGGCTAAAATGCGCTCGGAAGTGGCTTCTGTCGTGGTTTTTAATGTTTTCTTCAACTCTTATACTCGGTGCGGCTGTAGATGTCCTCTGAGCAGCGTTTTATGGCCATACCAAGGGAAAGATACCAAGGGATGGTACACATAGGGAAAAGAATATCAGTAGCATGAAACATGGCACTGCTAGAGATTGGTCCATGGATAGCAAGGGTCATTAAATCACGCCTATTTGAGACACCACAAAAGTAAATGTCAAAAAATATGGCACAAAGCAATATTATAGTTTGTATTGCACTCACCGTGGATACACTCGCATAGGATTGTCATCCGAGCTGTACTGTCTTGGCTGTACAGATGCCAAGGGCCATACGCCCCGCCCAATTTACTACACTGTACATAGCGAGAGCAAGATAAAAAGAATCTTATGTTTACCGTGGGTGCACAGTGCCTCGGGGCAACACTGTCCCAGCTTTACAGGTGTCGCGGGCCATTAAAGCACGCCCACTAAACCACGCCCACTTTGAGGCACTGCATACAGAGGAAACGAGATGTACAATCATCTGCTAGAGTTCTGATTAGATACAAATTTTTTTAGATTACGTTAAATAGAGTATGAGACTAGTGGCCTGCGAGCGACTCCCTTGGCTCCATCGGAGGGCAACGAAGCCACGCCTCCTTTCAAGGCACTTTGTATAGAGAAAGAACAAAATAAATAGTTCTATCTCATGTCTTTTACAAAATTTTACAAAGATTCTACAGCGTCTAAATTGTTTGAAAGTAGGCGTGGCCTAAATTGCTCTCTGGAGAAAGAAAACAGAGAAACTTGTTCAAGAAATATTAGTGAAATAAAGATAAAATGCATATAACACGATATAGTGATAATGACTTTTCAGTGATCTGAATGCCTAATTTTTGAAACGTGTACGTTTCCTCATCCGAACTAGAAGAAATGTTTCCGGCATCTCGACGGACAAAGCGTTCTCCGCGTGAGTAACCGTTCACGTTGGCAAAGAGAACGGGAGAGGGAAAAGGACGAACGGAAAAGGAGCTAATAAGAAATGCATCGGAAACTTGAATCACTGTTCGATCGAGCAGGAAAACTTGTTCTCGCTATGAGACCGGGGACACGGCTCGCTAGGAAATCGTTTCGTCACCAATCCATAGCTCAGCTGCGTTCGTTTAAAACTCAACGATTTCTTTTAACAATGACGTACACAACATTTCATATTTCTACAATTTTTTCAACGGTGATCTCTCTATTTATAATTAAATGTTTAACGTAACCGAAAAAATTATTACAATGTTTATAATCCTGTTATCAATCAATTTTCATTGAACATTCCCGAGCATCAAAAGATTAATGTAAAATGTAAAATACAAGTTAAGTGAATGTGTCGAACTTGAATTTAAAAGTACAAATTTCTTTATTGACATTGAACATTTTGTATTCTTTAAAGTGATCATCTGTCAAATGTTTTTTTATGAAATTAATACCATACAAACATTTTTTTACGGGAGGAGTCCCTTTTATTCATGTTTGTATAATATTCAGTTCAGTATCAATTCAGTTAAGAGATTAATCATGTTGATAGGATTGATGAACTTAATAAAACTGATAACATTGATGGAATTGGTGAACTTCGTGGTACTGATAATATGGATGAGAATGGCAGACTTGATAAAATTGATAAAATTGATGAAATTTCGGATATTTATAGAATTTATTCGAAAAATGGTTCAAATGGATGAAATTTGTGCAATTGAGGTAATTAATGGAATTCATTGGACTGATGAAAATGAACACAAATGTGTGATAAAACTAATGTACTTGATAAAATTGACAAAAATGTAATTTATAAGATGAAAAAATTAATTAAATTTTCAGATTTGATAAAATTGATGGAATCGAATGATCAATGGAATTGATAAAATTGACGGAATGGATGGAATCGGTAGAGTGCAACTGATGGGATTCATGATGATCCATGCGAGTAAATAAAATTTCAAAAATTTCGAAAATTGACGAAAATTTTGGAAATCTTTGGTGTGAAGACTCGTGCGAGGACTAGGGGTCTAATATTATCCGACTGAATCGTTGGCTCGCATAGTTCCGGGTAGTAGAGGCCATTGAGTTTCTGAGTACCTAAAAGGCTCGTAATACGATGGCAGACGAGGAGCTAATGCGCCGAGTCGAACGAACTTCCGGGTCTTCGGCGACCCTCGTTTGTCTCGGAAGCCAAAGAAGTTGCAAGGAGCCGTTACGTACTCGTACTGGCATCAAGCATTAAGGTATCAAGGCATTCGAGCCTCTCGATTGCTGCACCTCTACGATCGTCGGAAAAATAACTCTATCCGCCTTGTGTATCCCCTTTGCGCTATTTACCTCTCCCTCTGTTTGTTTACTTCTATTTACTTTAACCTTCTACTTACCGTCTAGTCCAAGTGTAGCACACCCTTGAAAACAGTACCCAGGTTTTACTCGAGAGTTTTCTCATTGTCAAAAACGTATAAAATGTGCAGGTTGTTGCAAAATCTTGTTTTCTATAGTTTTGTCAATTAGTTTTGACGAAAACAAAGTTGTAAAAGTTTAGAAAATTTTCACAGCGCGTTGCACAGATTGCAGGCTTTGAAGGTATTTGTGGAACTCAAATATACACGATTGACAATGTTCTCAGTGATATTTATGAATTATTTTTTATATGAAAAAAATATCGTAAAAATTTTATGATAAATGGTGTTAAATTTAATCATTGGAAAATATGCAGGATTAAGAACGCTATGGAGGTCTTCAGAAAAAATATTGGATTCGATAAAAAATGAGTGTCCAGACTCGAATGGCGTTTAGCTTCCGCCAAGAGCTATGGCAGATTATTGAAAATTGATCAGAGTCTCGAACAATTCCCGCGTGTATCCCAGGACCAAGTAGAATATCGAGTTCCACGTGTTCTCTGATTGCTTCGACCTCCGAGAAGATTCTCACGGACTCGTCTTGGAAGGGTACACGAATTCGAGACTGCCGATCGAACTTTTGTCTTCTCCGCTTTTTTTTCTGCTTCCGGTGGTAATTGTCCCCACCACGTGTGTCCCGATCTCTCTCTCTCTCTCCCTCCCCCCTCTCTCTCTTTACCCCCGTTGAAAGAAGTACGAGAGAGAAGAAGAGGAGAGAACCCCTGCGTCCACCGAATACGACGCTGTTCGAGCATCGACTACGGCACTGAAAGCGTCGAGTAATCGATAATAAGTTAATGGGCAGGTTTGCCCTGCTCGGCTGGTCAGTTGCTCACGAGCGAGGCATTCGATCGAGCCGATGACAACTTCCGGCGGTGGTAACGAGCGGTCGACACGCGATCGCGATTGCGATGCTGGAGTCCCGCGAGGATTGCTCTCGGTTCCATCGATGCGGCCACTTCTGCAAATGTCCCGAGGCTTTCCCATCGACTTAGACCTTTATTTATGTACTCGCCACCTTCCAGTTCAATTTTCATTCCCGTACGTTGCGCACGCTGCAACTTTTATCGGACATGCATCGGGGGATGTTTCACCCTTATCGTTAATGTCACGAGTGCTTTCCAGAATTATCTTCGGGATACGCGAATCTGCTGGAAATTTGACCGATAGGTGTTTTTAATGTACATACTTTCGACTGAATTTATGAATTTTCTCATTGCAAAACATATCTAATTGACGAAACCGTAGATGTCGATCTAGATTACTGTGCTTGAAACAAGGATGTTATTGTTGTAGGTTTCAAGTGGATTTTGCGAATCATTTTCTACACACAGAAAAATCATAAAAATTTGATTGACAAAGGAATTTTATACACAGCCGTTGGACGGTATTTGAAAGGTTTTTCGTTACAAAATATGCACAATTAGCAGCGCCAGAGATAATTACGAGTAGTAGATGACTAGAAATGTCATGTTAATTTCATTGTGTTTCTCTTTCGAGCAAATGCGAAAAAATTAGCAGACGATTAATCATTTCGTGTGAAAAATCATGTTTCCCGTTTCCGTGAAGTTCCTCCTCGTCAGGCTGGGTGATTTTCTCGGCGTTTCTCATAGTGCTTCAGCTGCTGGTTGGTTCGAGAATCTCGTCGCTCCATATCACCGAAAGCAGTTAGTCGACAACGGCACCGAGTGCCGCTCGTCGAGACGGTCAAGAAAGAAGAAGAAAACAGTAAAGGAAGAGGAGGACGTTCCGTTATCGTTCTCCTCCACATAACCGTACCTCCGATAGAGGGCGCGATCCCAGATCACCTCTTATCCCGAGGAAGGTCAGATCATCTTCTACACTTCTTTCTACCTTGCTCCTCCACCTTACTTCTCTCCTTTCTCGCGTAACAGCCGGGCGGCCAATCAACGAAAAATTCGGAAATACCGTCTAACGTGTGTACATTACGGTGGACCTTAGCTATACTTTACGAAAATTATTTTGCAAAATTTTGTTGTCTCACCCTCCCCCTCCCCGCCCACCCAGAATTATGACGAATGTTGAGAAAATGATCTGGAAAAAATTTGAGACCGATTGGATCATGGAAAATTTTGAATTTTTTAAATCATGACATAAATAGACGTTATGATATATCGTTGCATTTATCTTTTTTTCTCTTTAAGAATCCATATATGTAAGAGTAAAGATGTTAGAAACTATTAATATTTATTTAAAGAAAGCACACAACCGTGAATAACAATACACATGAACTCCGGACACAGAATAAACGTAAAACTCTTTAGCCGTGATTCGCGTTCGTATTCCGTATTCGTAATCGTATCGTATCGTATTTAATAAACCTCGACGTGAATTCGTTTTCGAGAGAATGACGTCGCCGCCTGAATGCGTCCTTTTATATGTTTCTCGCTCGAATGTTTTATATATGTTTCGTTTGTCTCTTTTTACGAATCTTCTGGAAAAGAAGGCTTCAAGTCAGTTGTTTGTTTATGCCGTTGGTCACGTTTGCAATCGATGTATCGCATCGATTGACTCTCGCATTAACTTCACACACGATACACACATACAAATACAATTGAACACATACAGAATCTCTCGCTCCTACATATATAGCATAAACAATTGTTAATAGAAAAAACATCCGTGATCTTGAAAACTTGAAAAAATGACTGAAACAATTTTTTTTCTCTGATACTATATTTACCTCCTTATATACTACAACTTTTG
>CM052204.1:16099365-16166467 GCA_028455805.1 Lasioglossum figueresi
ACTAATTCATCGATATATCATAACGTCTATTTATGTCATGATTTAAGAAATTCCAAATTTTCAGATTTGTTGAGCACCCTTTTCCCATGATCCAATCGGTTTCAAATTTTTTCCAGATCATTTACTCAACGTTTGTCACAATTCTGGAGGGTGAGCACAAAAAAAATTTTTTAGTCAACAATTAAGGACCACCCTAGTGTACATCGACACCCCCATTAATCAAATTCTTACGAATTTTGCGTGTCCGAAAAAAATTTCTGAAGCCACTCAAAATTTCAAACTGGTAGACCCCATATGCCAAAAAGCACTTTACATCGACCGCCATAGCGTTATCGATTATGCACATTCTGCAACAAAAACAATTCTCAAGTACTGTCCATTGTGTGCGCATCGAATCCACCGACAACAAACATTTTTGCAAAAGTCGTACCTCCCAAAAAAATATTTTATTGTCATATTAAGCAGAATCGAAGCCGTACCATTTGATTTTTAATCGCAATCACGTTTGTCCACGTCGTTCCGTGCATCTTCTAGTTCTCTGCACTCGTCGTTAGCCTTTCGTTCCGATCGAGATGAGAGGTTTATCCACTTATCTATCAATCAGCGTGCTTTCGTGCTGTGAGACGAGGAAGAGGAAGAAAATGAATGCGGAACAGAGAGGGAAACAATAGACAGAGAGAGACGTCCGATCACAGACACGCCCTCCTCGTTTCTCACGAAGGAAAAGGGCGAGGCTCTTCCTCGATCGAGCCCACCTCGTTTTCGATAATCATCGAGATCCTCCTTAAAACGATTTTATCGTTTATTAGGCTATCTCTTTCTCAAACGACAACGGAGCGCCAACAATCGTAGCACAAGTGCACGCTCTGCACCACTGGAAACATTCTTTTCGAAGTTATTTTTGACTGGTACCGCGATCAATATCGCGGGACAACCGACTTAGAAAGTAGGTTAATACTTAATCGCGTTTAATTGTCCGGCTCTCGACACTTGTCCGCCCACAATTAACTGGGGTTACCTTCGGGCCTCCCTTTGACCCTTCACAAACGGATTCTGCTCCCTTCGATGCAGCCAAGACGTTAGGCTCATGAGTTATGCTACCGTTTTAGAATATCCCATTGTTTTCTTAAACGGTGTCTAAGAGATTTATTAATAGACTTTGTGCATTTATGACGAGTATAAGCGGGTGCAATTTAAAACAGAAAAAAGCATTATAAAAGGATTTATTAAAGTTTAAAATTTTAAATAAATCTTTCAATTTATTAAATACAGTAAGACAGAAAATACATTTTTATTTTACTCCAGTTTGTCGCAATTCAGGTAGAACATTTTTATTTTGCACGAAGACCCGATGTCTATTTTTTAATCATTAAGTCATTTCATTTTCCTAGTTATAATTAATTAAAAATCATTTTCATATCTAGGTTTTTATATTATGCACATTTATGTATAATTACGCTATCAAATACAGCCTTGCAGCGTATTTTTAACCATTTTGTAAAATTTTGTCTAACTCTGAGCTAGCAAAAACGTTTTAAACCTGTTTGAAGTTCTACAACCGGAAATCGCAGGAATTCTACACCGATGGAATAATGGTAGTGAGTGCAAGATGGTAGAAGATCATCTTCGTCTATCATCATTTATCATCATTGAAAATGTAGCTCGCGTTCCATGCTCGAAAAATAGTTTCCTACTTTGATGGCAAAGCTAATGTTCTTCACACATATTTATCAATCTCCAGAGAATGTACAAACTATTTTTTATGTATAAACATTAATCCAACAGAATTTTGTTAACTTTGGTTAGCAATGATTCTTTGAATTTTCATCATGAAAACAGTGTAAAAAATATATAAATGCACAGGAACATGTACTATTCATATAATTAAATTGTTTATATTATTCTTAGATGAGAACCACGTTTCTCAGTGCCGAATCAAATTAAATTGAAAAATAATGAATTGAGAATTAGTGAAATAGCAAAAATGATTTATGGTGTAATTTCTAATGAGGAATAAACAGCGAGGTTTGAGACACAGGTTAACGTCGGTTGGAAGCATTTCGGCTCCGAAGACGACCGAAGGAACGCTCTCCGGCGGAGTCTAACACCGATCCTCTAATTGAGATCATTTCAACTGGGTTTGCGTCAATCTACACCAACGGCGAAAGTTTTGTCCACGTCGTGGTTTCTTAGGCGAATGTAGCAGGGCCACGGGTGCCAGAAAAGCTTGAAGGATCGCCAGGATTGGCCCCCTAGGTGGCCGCTTCAAGAACAATGTTGTTCAAGTGCCCAAACGATAAAGACGATCGGCAGCCACGGTCGGAAATCGTAGCTCGCGGGGCGAGTTTTATTCGACACGTTGAAACGACCCTACTGCGGCATTAATTCAGGCAATTTGCGACGTGGTCCTCGCTCGGTCACTCTCGTTACATTCTTTTCGTGTCTTCCCATCATCCTCCTGACGGCGCGCGCGCGCACAGCCGCACAAAGGCGGCCTAACCGCGACGTGCGTGTAATTGAAATGGATACTGGCTGCGCCGTACCTTAAACATGCTCGAAATTGTATATGTATGTTTAATGTCCTGGCGAGATTGTAATAGAAATGTTCCTTCATCCATTTGCACAATTCATTTGTTGGTTTATTCACAGAGAAAAGGTCTTCTTAATGTTTTTTTCTAGGTTATGTCATTGGTATTCAAAGTAGAAGGAGAACGTCTAAGCTTGAAATGATTTTTATTTAAAACATGAGGTAGGAGTTTGCATATAGAAGATTTGTAAGACTTTTTGTACAAATATTCGTCATTGCTTTCGACGAGTTTAGCCCATCTTTGGAGGAATTGGTGGGTCACCTACGTTACCAAGATGGCGACTATGGTTCGATGAAATCGTCACTTCAGTTATTCAAACCTCTTCTACTGCTCTAATATTAATCGCACAAGAATCAAACTAATAAAATTGAGTTAATTGAATGGGAACAATGTCTAATGCGATGCTTGAACACTCTCGCTGTATTCTCTACTCTAATGTGTTTGCTAGGTTAGGTTATCTACATTGAGAGTGTCGGGAGACGGTTTACATCCGAGTTTGTTTTGCTAGAAAAGTACGATACGAGTACGAAAATGCTACATAGTGTTACAGTCAGGTCTCCACTGGTTGTTTCTACACTTCCTTGGCGGATTCTTTTCCCTTCTGGTTCGATTCGTTTCTTACGGTTTCTATCGCTCGTTACGGAATGTACGCAAACCTTTAATTTGGTTAGCACCGACACGAAAAACAGGCTTTGTGTCACGCTTCCTGTCCCGCAAGGGAGAAAATTGCGAAAGAGCTATTCCACACGCAACGGAGGCTCCTTTATCTCAGCCTCGAACAAGATCTCGGCTGTCTCTTCGCAGCATTACAAGTTAGCTACTTGAATGCGAGACTCTTTCGAAGTTCGATAACTAAAACTTTTCATTCTTCTACTATTTTTTCTACTCCACCATCAAACGGTTAATTCCGACCCGGGCAATGATCAATCCTCCATTTTTAAATCCCTGTTATCCAGCCGAACAGTCGAAGAACACTACACAATTGTCTCGATAGCCTCGCATAATCAACAAAAAAGCATGGTCGATCCTTGCGCGAGTGCTGGACGCGACGTAACGGGCAAACCGCACAAGAAGGATGAGGCAACACTAGGTGGGTATCTATGTTTCGACGTATCGATGTCTCGAAGGGCTCGCGTGTCCGGCCACCTCTAAGAGCGCGCTTCTTCCTCACGAATCTTCCAGCACCTCCTATTCCTTCATTTTAAGAAAAGAACACGTCAGCATCTCCATCCCCTGAAGATCTCAAATCTTCCTCGATCCTCTAACTCGGGCCTGTGGTACAGGCTTAGGCGCCTGGAGGGGAGGAAAAAGGAGACTCGGGGGACTATTTTAGGTTGCGACAGCGACCTTAAGTCCCAGAGGTAAGGTGGTATCGGTATTTCTTGCGGTTCTTTGTCCCGCAGGCCGTGCACCAACCTCACCTGCGCCACGCCGGTTCGTCCAGGTAACTCGATCACGCGTGGCGTTCCCGCGACAGCAGCCCTTCTCTCTCTCTCTTCCTCTCTCTCTCTCTCTCTCTCTCTCTCTCTCTCCCACCCTCCCTCCCTCTCTCTCCTCTCTTTCTACTCGTTCTCTCTCGCCGCTTCATCTTTTCCACCTGCCTCCGCTCTGTCTTCCTCTTTTTCCTTCGCTCCGGCAGAGTCGGTGAGCCTCATTGTAACGATCCGAGGGTGATCGAGTCTCAGCCACTTCCGGTAAGCTCCGGCTACCTTTTTTGCTCCCATTCGAATTCCTCGGGCTGAGATTCCTGCGCCGTGTCCGAGCCGCGAGCCATTTTTTCCTGGGGACCAACGGCCTGATTTTCGTTCTGATCGATTTCCCATTTTTTCACAACGTGGAGAAGCTTATATTATTTTTCGAGCATATCGGTTATGACGTTTAAAGAATCTCGGGAATTTTTTTATGAAAGTAAAACGAAAACTCAGCTTGCTACAGACGATTCAGTACACACACGTGTGAATTGATGATTCATTTTGAAAACTACCCCTAGAAGCAGTTTTTTGTTACCCCTAAGGAGGTACCTGACATTTTTAAAAATATAGCAGTGCCCTAACATACACTTATCACCTACACATCAATTTTTTCTCTCTCTCTCTCATGTGACAGATGTACACAAATGACTTTTTATCAATTTTTTCCCGGAAAACTATTAACAAAGTGGGAATAAATTTTTCTGAGACGCATAGGTACATGCTTAAGTTGCAAGAACATATTTTTTGAATTATGTTTAGTTATTTATTTATTGCACAACGCGCAATTGTGTCAACCCATTCGACGCGCTTTTCTTCTTATGTGACAGGTAGCAAGTGTTATTTTCTCAAATTTAAACAGTAACATTTTTTAAATGTTTGTTTTAATTGTGCAAAAAATGAAATTGAATATTTTCGACCTACTATAGGCGAATCGGCCTTTAAACACATTCCTTTGCCAATTGCAGCAACGTTTTTCAAAAAGTTCTGACAATTTTTTCGTAAATACTGATAGCTAATGGAATCTGCAAGTCGTTTTATTCCCAGCATCCCGAGTCTTCGTCTCGATGAGATAAAGTATTTGATTTCGCATGTAGGAGCACGTTCACCGACCGGAGAACAACTAGCAATTAAAATTTGACAGGCTCTATGCTCTTAGCAGACTCCTTTCTAAATAAGGGGACGAAGACAAACGTGAGCGCGCGAGTTCGCGCGCGCGCGTGGCTCGCGAGCGCACCGAGGTCGATCGAACGGTGTTTGAACACCTCCTCGATTCCTGCATCGGGTGAAAGCAACGTGTTCCTGGTAATGATTTCGTCGTAGTCTCGATTCTGCGTCTGTTGTCTAGTATTACAGCTACTTGCGAGAGTTACGGGACTACCGGCGTACCGCTGTGCTACCAAAAAACGCTCCCTGCCTTGCTTGGCATGGCTTAGGGCGCGTTTCCACCGATCTCTGCTGAAACCAACTTCAAAATCAATTTCTAAAATTATACTGTGAAAGCTCCGAAATGACCCGTGTGCTAACAGTAGCAATGAAGAAAACTTTAAACGTGGACTTTTAACCTCTGAAGAGGTCGAATCGGTTAACCACCTCATCTTGCGTTCTTTTTATATTTTTGTCTATAATGGTAACGGTTATGCAATCGTATCTGATATGGAATTGTTCCATGCCCCAGAAAGTATAAGAAAACGAATAACATTTGACGTTTTTATCTGTGCCCACAATGAACATTTAATTCGTGCCTTTCCTAGATCGAAATAGATTATATATACATACATACGCGAAGTTTCAACAAAATTCGATCGAGGTTGCTACGAGCTGTAAATGATTAAAAATTGCAAGAATCACGAAAAATGCTATTCAGCTTAATTTTACAAAAGGTATGTTTTGGAAAATTCCAAAATCACTTCACTTTTTTCTTCACAATTCCAAGTTTTAAAACAGTTTACACATTGTCCACTAAACCAATCCTTCCAACATCTCAAAATAGAACTTAGGTCGTTTGGAGTCAGTGGCGCACCCATTGGGGGGTGAAAAAGGAAACAAAACCCTGAAAAATTAGCTAAACTGTAGAATAGCTGCTTCCTCTCCGATGTCGATGATTTTTGGATATGTTATATGTAAAACTAAACATTTTGAACAACTTTTCCCTATACATATAAGACATACACTCACTTAGGTTCCGACATATTTGCAAAAACTGACGATGCTAGACACTGAATTGAATTCTGCCTATTGTTGTGCGTCTGTGGCCGTGTGCCAGATATTTTTGCTAAAAAAAAGGTCATTTTGTTCAACTCGTCCCCCCCAAGATTAAATCCTGGGTGCGCCACTGTTTGGAGTAATTTTGAAAAAACGTTTTACGTTTATAAAGGGTGTCCTAATAATTCTAGACCGGGGTGTGCGTAGTTCAACATCTCTCCGCAGATCCACCCATCACACAACAAACACAAAAATGTGAATGGTCCCCTAGAAGAATAGCTAATTCAAAGTTCATCGAATCTCTAGTTGAAGTGGTGGTCGGATCAGGAACAGTCAGCTTGGCCGAGGGACGAGGTTAGAATGGGTAACCAGTTTGAGCGAAGTCCACGGAGGAAGAAGAAGAAGAAGAAGAAGAAGAAGAAGTAGAAGAAGAAGAAGAAGAAGAAACAGCAGCCGCAGCAGAGGCAGCACCATCAGAACGGCAGACATAGACGCGCGTGCAACACACATGCACCTGGTACGGTGCATCAAAAACACGTAAGCTGGAATTTATGAGAAGGAGGCTCTCTCGGTGCTGCCGGACTCTTCGCGTCCTCGGTAGCCTGTGCACGAGAAAGGGGAGATGACGAGAGAGCAAAAAGAGAGACAGGGAACGAACTCTCCCGCGAAGGTGGGCCCGGGGGCGGAGAGGGAGGAAGAGGGCACAGGGTACCGTTCTGTCCTCGGGGACCTTGGTTCACCGGGTCGGTTCCCCTGGTTTCTTATCCACTTAGCAAAAAGCGGCTTAACCACCGATCTTCTCTTCTTCGCCGTTCTCTTCCTTTTCCTCTTCTTCGACGACGACGGCGACCTCGAAACTGTTCGCGGATCAGCCGTCCACTTCCTCTTTTTCCGAGGACTGCGGATTTCACTCAAAATTCTCTCCTCCACACGTTCGATCTATTGATTTAAGGGGTCATGCCACCTTCAGATCTTCAAAAAAGACCTTCTCTTGCTCCCGCTGCCACGGTAGAGCGAATGGGCATTCTCGGGGAAAAAGATATATGTATGTATTAGGATGGAGCTAAAAAAAACTTTTTTTCGATTATCAAATTCTAATATTAATAATTCTAGTAGGTCTTCAATACTGTTATTTGAAAATAAAAATAATATTGATTCATTATTAGTTGACTGCGGATCTTTATGTGATCACTTTACGTGAAAAATGTTTGCATTGATTGTAAGACAGAGAAGCGAAATAAAAATTTCTTTCTTTGAACTATCTGATTAAGCTGAAATCAATACATTCATGTCTTTAAATATTTTTAATATGTCCACTACTTTAAATTGTGCTTACCCATTTCTGTGATAAATGCATCAAGTTCGCAGTCTAGTTATTAGACATAATAGTAATTTCATCTTATTTCGACAAAGGAAATAATCCTCACAAGAATATGCAACAAAGGATGTATAAACCAGACTCGAGAAGAACACACAATTCTATAATTATCTTAAATATTCTTAAAATTCCAATAACATGTTATTTCAAATGATATTTCAAAGAGTTCTTACAAATAATAATACCGTTATTTCTTAGCATTATACTAATTAGAAAATTAAATTTGAAAACATTGAAATATTCCTCACTAAGTTTCATTATTATAAAATCTGAACAAACTTTTAATAATATTCCTCCTTCGGTATTAAAAACTGCGGGATAGATTTTCTGCGAGCATGGGATCTCCAAGCGGTGGTGTTGTCAGCAAAAGAACATAGAACAAAATGGTTGCTACATCACCGAATATAACCTCTCAGTAGTAAAAAATCGTCTTCCATTTTCCTTCGAAGAAACGAAATTACTAATAAAAAAGGTCGGTCGGGGGGGGGGGGGGGGGGGCTTAATAAGAGAGCAGTTGCGAAATGATTGCAATACAGAAGTTTAGGCGTTGGTTTGTGAACCTTGGACGCAGTTGAGCGAGGATGTTGACTTCTGTTCTTCGCGAAGAAACCGGAAACGCCCGGAGGCCGCGGATCGAGCAGGTAGGACAGGTAAAACGGGTGGGGCTTCCGTTTCTAGATCGTTGATCGAGATCGATCCATCCCGCGTCGGCCGTGTTTTCTTTGCAGGAAGCCGCCTAATCACCGGACGGGCAAACTATTCGCCGCCTGGCCGCGTTATCTGCGCTTCTAATGCGCAAAAGAAACAGTTATGCCGTTTTATTAACATCACTCCGATCTGGATTAACTCTGGCCAGGGACTTAGTAATCACGCCGGCCATAAATACAACGCACTTAATTAACGTTCATCGGTATACGTAATTAGATTTTCCTGCATCCAAGCAATCAGTGGTGACAATGCATTTTTGTGAAATAAACGTAAAAGTACGTGAAATAATGTTTCTTAATGATCACAAAAATTCCATACATGTTTACTATAACACTTTAACTAAATATATTTGCAGTAGCACCCGTTCTGTTTCAAAGAAGCCACGATACTGATTGTTTTCCCGGTTCAACAATTCACAGGGTGGTTCCAAGGTCGTCCAAGGTTAAATTCGGTAGGAAAGCAAACATTCTCTAGAAGAGACAGTCCGTCCAGTTAGGGGAATCATAGTTAACCGTTGCTGCGGCATCGATCGGTCTTGTCGGCCAAAACGTTAAAAGCAAGCGTGACAGGGGGTGTGCGGAGGGGGTGGAAAGGGGGCACGCTTCGGATTCGAATTTTCATAAGGATCGATCGCGAGAGAAAGAGAGAGAAAGAGAGAGAGATGGCGAGTGGCACGTGGTGGCCGGTTAGGCGTAGCAGCGGCGGCTTAAATTGCATTCTGCAGGGGGTGCGTGGAGGGATGGGCCTGCAGCGCGAGGGTGCCACAAAGGAAACTGGAGTACTAACCAAGGCATTAGCAGGATGCCCCGGTTTCCGACAAACAACGCACAGCCCCCACTGCGGATGTTCGTTGCATCCCTTACCACCCCCCCCCCCCATGCCCCAAGTCGCTACCACCCCCTCTGGGAACGGTTTTGCAACCTAATTACGGTCTTTGCTATCGATTTCGAAATCCGTCAAGAGGGATGCATCACGCTTCCATGTGCCTGCCTCCATTTTGTTTTTATGATTTTTCTGATCTTACTGGTTCGTTTAGATTTCGGGGGATGATTCACGCCGAACCTTACCACCAGTCGAATCACCGGCTTCGTATTTTGCACTTTACAATTATTTATATTATTTGGTTGTTAGTTAAATACTAGTAAACACTGATAGGATGTACATATTGGTATTTTAAAAAAACATAATTTTATATATATATGTATATATATATAAATAATATGAAATATAAATAACGGAATTGTTGAATTTCTCTTAGTATCCAACCAAAGTTCAAAGGTATGCAATATTGAAATTAATAGTTTCGTTGATCGATTGATACTTGCAGTTTGGCAATGCTAGTTGATTTTGACATGATTGAATGATTAGTTGATGCTGAAATTGAGATTGATTCAATTGATTGGCAAAATATGATTATTGATTTTAAATATTGGTTCATTTTCGATGACGGTCGCTAAAATTATTGATTCGGGGTATTAATAATTATTAGCAATATTAATACAGGTAGCCCTCGTACAATGATTTTGTTCCATAGAAATGCAGCGTTGCATAAATTGCACTATGCAAGACTCTGACAGATGAAATTGAATTCAAAATATGTTAAAAAATGTTTATCATTGCAAATTGTCGATTACAAGTATTAATCGATAAAATCTCTCTTGAAACTCTCTTTAAGCTATACAAAATTTTCTATCGTATGATCATATTATTATTACACAAATACCAGCTTGGCAGAAAAACCGAAGACGTTTGGTTCATGTACAAAAATGTTATACTGATAGAAATTGTGCGTGATCGATCATGCGACTGTATTATCATTCGTATAGTTGATATATCTAAATATTTCAAAACCTGTTATTCCCGTCGAACTTTTATTACAAAAGACAGAATGGAGAATCATAAGTCTGATACTGGCATGTTCTGCCGACGGTCCTAATCGCCACATTGTCATCAAGTCGCGTTCACACCGTGTGCTGCTTTGCGTACGCGTCGAGACACTCTAAATGATGAGATTTTCGTCGGTGGCACGCGTTCAATGACGGAGAAAGCACCGCAGAAGGGGTGGTTTGAGGGGTCGGCGGGGTGGGAGACGGTGGTAGAGATGGTTAGAGGGTGTACGATCCGTATTAAAGTATTGCTCAGATGTTTTTTTGCTAGGGCTTTTGCTTTGCTTTTACGGTCGCCTGGAACAATGACGAATCCCCGACGTCATTGTACGCTGGCCCTTGCAGTTCGAGAAAAAAATGCAGAAAAGAAAGGGAAAAAGAGTGAGAGAGGGAGAGATATATAGAGGGAAAGGGAAACGAGGGAAAGGTACGCGCGTCGTGTGACAATCACTCGCCGCTGATTACACGGGCCATTGTGCAAGGACAACGGCTCGCGCGCGCACGCTCGCCGATAAAAGGGTTTTTCTTCAACCCTCTCCGCACGAGGGGGTGGAATCATTCCGACAGAGGTACGGGAAGAGGAAATCGTATCACCGAAAACACCGACAACCTCGTGTTTCACCTGTGCGTTTCCGCGATCGGAGGTGTTCTTCGACACAAGAGAGGGGGGCTTCTCCTGTAACGACAGTGAAAACAAATACAGTAAAGTCGCGTTTACTGTCCAACAGCCTGTGTTCTCCACGGACAGTGATCGCATACCGACATTATTTTTTTTTGACTGCGTCTGCCGCGGTGACCGCGCCGACCGCGCCGAAAGTTCAAAAGAAAGCCGAACGTAGAGAAGGACAGCATGGCAGTGGAGGGGGTAGGCACTGGACACTGATCGCGTACCCGCTCGCGGACAGTAAACGCGACTTTACTGTAATTCTTTAAAATTTTTTCAGAATAAATATTTGATATATGGGACTAGACTAGATCTTTTGGGAATGTAAAGAAATAGTTTTGAAGTACCAGAGGTTTTTTCATTCAATTCTTCTTATTATTATTATTTTGAAGAATTTCTTCAGAATAACTATTGGACTTTGGATAACTATTGGTCTTGAAGTACAACAAATTATACCAATATACATAGTGTAGGATGTCGATACTAATCTTTTAAAATGTAACTAGAATGTTTAATTAACGTTGCTGGTATTGTTTAATACCAACCTAGCCCGACAAACCAAAAAATCTAACTGATAGTTAGTGATGGGATCTGAATCACTTTGAATCGCTTCGATTCAATATTTACGACAAAAAGTTTGAATCGCTTGCAACATAATTCGATGATTAGAACTCTTGAAAGTCTTCATTGTCTTGAAAATCTTGAAAGCCTTAAAACTTTGGAAGATTTGTAAGAATTGAAACTCTTGAAATGTTATATCCATCACGAAACAATGATTACGTCATGTCAGCATTGGGATGAATAACAGTACGAACGTACCACTATTATAAAAAGTATAAAATTTATTAAGATTAACAAGACTTTTAAATTTTTCAAGGCTTCATGACTCAAGGGTTTCAAGAATTTCTGATTTCTTCGATACTTATTCGAAACTCTGTAGCGATGGATTTGTTCGGAAAGTTACAAGACAGAGTATTGTACAGTACCAAACAAAATGATAGGACGCATGTAATATTTTCTGTTATTATGTACTCCGGCAGTAATCTATCAGCAGTGACGAGAACTAGACGAGCAAATCTTTCGTTTATCTACAACATTTGTGCCATTAAAGTTAAAATGGATCGAGGAAAACAATTAGACAAGAGTGAAACCGACCGAATTTTGTTATTACGGTCGCAAAATCAAATTATCACGAAAATTGCGAAGTTACTAAATAGAAGCCGTCACGTTGTGTATAACTTCTTAAAAAATCCGAAAATCTACGGAAAAAAGGAAAGTACTGGCAGACCTCGCGCTACAACAGAACGCGACAGACGGGCCATATTACGCGTAGCTTCTAATTATAAGAGAACTGCAAAAAAAATCGCTGAAGAAGCAGGTGTTTCAGGTAACGTAATAACTGTTCGACGTATTCTACAAAGCAGTAAACAAATCAAACGAAAAAAAACTAAAAAGAAAACCTCCTCTAAGCGAGCAACGTAAAGAAGCTCGTTTAAAGTTTGCTCGCGATCATGTTTTGTGGAAAAAGAAGTGGAGAAATGTGATATTTAGCGATGAAAAGAAATTTAATTTGGACGGTCCTGATGGCTGGAACTACTATTTACACGATCTAAGGAAAGAAGAACAATATTTAAGCCGTCGACAAATGAAGTGGTCGACAGAAACATGACAGAAGTGTCATGGTGTGGGTCGGTATTGGATATCGGGGAAAAACTGACATGAATTTTTTAATCTAATAAATTTAATAATAATTTAATCAATAATTTTTTATCATTTTTGATCACGCGACTCGTATTGCAGGCAGTATGTTAATTTTTCAACAGGATAATGCTGTAATACAACCCGCAAAATGTGTTAAAACTTATTTTAGTTCTAAAAATGTGACCTACCTCGAGTTCACCCGACGTTAATATTATTGAAAATACATGGACAGAACTTTCAAGAAACGTTTATGAGAATGGAAAACAATACACAAAGATGTAACGGAATTAAAATAAGGAATACGGAATTTAAATTGGAGTCTTTTAAGACTAAAACGTATTAAAAAATTGTTTAAATCAATCCCAAATCGCTTAGCAGATGTTATACAGCGAAAAGGTTGTTTTACTAAATATTAATTTGGAATTCAACAAAATATATCTGTTCGAACAATTGTATTTTTTAATAACGTTCTATCATTTTGTTCGACTAAAATCAATACATTATTTTCTCTAATTTCTTTCGCGTACAAGATACAAACTTGCAATTCTATATGGATACTTTGAAGGACATATCTAATATACAGGGCTTGTAATATGTTCATATATCCTATTGTGTTATATGAAATATACAAATACATCAAATGTCCACTCATTTAAGTTCGGTACTGTATGTATGTCCGTCGCTAATGATAGTCACTCAAAAACAATGTAATCTAAGGTACCACTAAAATAGAAAATATATACCTTAATAGAAAATCAAAATTCTATTTGAATGTATGTTTTTAGTAGGTTGAAAGTAATCTTTAAATTTTCATAATGTTCTTACTGTTTTAAATTACACCTACTCGTTGAGGTTCATAAATGCATAAAATCAGGTGTCTACAGATAACGGCCAGGTACCTGCCGGTCACTAGCGTCCAAACAGGACCAGCTGGAAATATTTTCCACTGCGTAAGCCTGTAAGAAAAGAGCAAAGAAAAATGATGAAGATGATCGTATGCAATCCACAGTGCGTCGTCAGCTCGAATAGAGGCCGGCTGCAGCGACGTCTGGCCGAGTAAAGGGTCAATCGAAGGCAACGAGGAGAGGACGAGCAAGGCGATGGATCAAATAGGAGGAACGGAGACGTGATCCAAGACAAAGAGGGGCTGCGAGTGAGGGGGGGAGGGTTAGGGACGAGAAGCGAGAGACACTCGAACGAGTTAACTCGATAGTGGGTCCGAAAGCAATCAAATAGCCGATTGATAAAAGAACCGAGAGACAGAACGACGAACAAAAGAGGCAGGAGAGGGAGAGATAGGAAGAGAAAGATTAGCCGAGGAGAGGGGGGAGTGAGACGAGGGAAGGAAGGAGAGGCACTCGTTCCCGAGATATGTGGGAGCCCCTCGGCTCGATCGTACACACGGACAGTTTCGAACGACTTTAATTGATTTTACTATTGAAGGAAAAGGTCGTCGAGCGGTAACGAGTCGCGCTGTCGACGCGCTGCGATCGATTTCAACGGACCAGCGGATTTTTCGAGCGCATCCGATATTCTGATTTTCCCAGGAAATTATTCCGGAGACGTAATAGAAACTGGGAGAGGTTTTTCAATATTCTTGATCTTTCGAAAATGTCACTTCGTTCAACGGGACCTTTGGCAGGGAACGAGCTCAATTTATCAGATAGAACATTTATTATGGTAATAGAGTAGACGCGTCGTCAATGTTTCTACTGTACATGTTTTCTTGTATTACAAAAATATCCACTCACTTAACTATACGTGTTAACTATACGTGTAAGTACTTATTAATTACCACGTTTTCATTAGCTCGCTTTCTTGTTTGTCTGTCTGTCTGTCTGTCTGTTCGGTGGCAAATTTTGCAATTGACTTTTTTAGAATATTTATGTATGTTTATAGTACTCCAAAGAAAGTATATCGTGGAAATCTCGATCGACGGTGATAATAATCGACCAGCACCAGGACGCCACATTCCGTGAAATAGGGGCTCGGAACGTGAAGAAGAATGATCGTTTTGTGGACTGTGTTCCACCCTTGTTTTTCTCGGCCGAACGAGGGTAGCTGAAATCGTAACACGCGAGACGAATCGGTAACCGGCCTCGAAAATCGCCGTGTAATATTCTACGGGCTAGCCTAACTCAGAGGGTGCTTCCGAGGGTAGCATTTAGGAGGAGGGTGCTTTTTTTAATCGGTCAGGTCCGGCCCATCCCTGACACAAGTTTCAATTTTTACTGTACTGCTTGTTTTATTAATATTTCAGTATACAATTTATTTTCATACATGTATTGTCACATTTTAATATATGTAAATACACTAGAAATATAAACTAAATATTATAATATAAATACATTAAAACGTGACATACATATTCGGAAATTATTCGTTATCCAATTATTTATTTTTATTCGTTTTATCAATCTCTGTCGTATTCACATGTTTACGTTTGTTCTAATCAGACTTTTATGCATTTGCGACAAGAATGGATTGGTTAACACAAAACTGTAAAGACAGTAAAAGAATTAAAAGATGTTATATCATTCAGATATATTAACAATTTCTATTGTATTTTGCATAAAGTGTAGTTATAATACTTAATTATAACTGGACTGCGGATTTTATGCATTTTTAAAGATTTCAAGAATTTCAAAGCAATGTTGTATTTAGGGTTTGCAATACCGAACCAAAAATACAATACCGATATTCGGTATTTTTTTAAACGTTGTACCGGAATACCGGTATTAATACCGGTATTAGGAATTTTCAAAATGGTACAAAAACACAGCTGTTCCTTTACCATATATATTAGTTTTATACAAAAAATAATCAACTATAAACATATAAACAATTTTGTTATGTACAAATATAAAATAAAGGAACAAATGTTATAATCAAATATTATTAATAAGAGCAGTAAAATAATAATTTTTTACATTAGAAACAGAAAATATAATATGAAAAATAAACTATTACACAGTATGATAATACAATAAAGGAACAAAACGTATAGTATTATTATTAAGAAGATACTAATAACTAAATGTAAATAGTAAATGTAAATCTTGTTGTATAGTCTATTATATCGTATAATGTCTATTAACCCTTAGCACTCGAGTGACGCCTCTGAGGCGACATTAATAATTGCTGTACCATTAATTAAAATATTGTTTACATTATTAGATCTGTCGGTATCTAATCGATTACTCAACATTTAAGTATTGTACGAAGTATTACATCAATTTCGTATCTACCAAATTTAAAAAATCACACAGGATGGAAATATTCTAGATCGCAAGAAACGTTAAATTTTCCCAGTTAAAATAGCTCCGAGTGCAAAGGGTTAATAGAAAAAGACATTAACTAATTTAGTAACTGCATATTTTTGAAATGTGATTGTAAAAAACATAATGCATTCATTGAACTGTCGTTAAGTCAGGAACGTATTTTTTTCTGCACAAATTACCTGCATAAACGTATAAATGTGAGGTTAGGTTTCAGCAAACGACAAGACAGCAAACGATTGATGTTGGTACTACTGTAAATACGTATTTCTCGTAAGAGTAGATGTTCAAAAAAGATATTTATTATTTATAGCTAATACCGAAAATACCGGTATTTTACCTTAGCAAATACCGGTTTCACGAAGTTGCAAAATAGTAAGAAATACCGGTATTCGGTATACCGGTGTACCGGTATTGCAATCCCTAGTTCTATTATTTTACTAAAATTATTAAAAAACAAATAAATTTGTAGGTAGCTCTTGTAGACAATTTTTATTTTATATAAAAATCTGCAATCTAACCAGAAGTACGTAGTGTAAATCTTCCCCAATCATCTTCTAACCTTATCAAGTAAATTCCGGATTTTTATGCAAATAGAAATTGTCTGAATTAATTGCAAGGTACAGGGTCTTTCCTAACCCTCGCAATATAAGGTCTAATAACACATAAATAGTAAGGTAGGGTCTCTTAAACGCCAACAAATAAATTTCATAAATAGCCTCGTTTTTAATAAAGGGATAAAGAATAACACAGGATAAAAAGTAAACATAAACACATATAATTTTATTCATATAAAAATTCTTTTCAAAGGTCTGGAAGCTTGTCTTGCGAAGGTTAACAACTTCAATGGATTGGAAATAATTCAATAGTACCTTTAGGCGCTTCAGATATTATCTCCGTTTTGTGTTATAAAATTATTATGATAAATGCATAAAATTCACAGTTTATTAATGAACGATTCGTCGGTTGGAAGATGTGGAAAAATGGTCTGGAACAAAGGATTCGCGCGAATGATTGTTATTGTGACGGGGATGGAAAATTTCCGGGTTGTCCGAAGAAACGAATGCGATAGTAGGAAGTGTGCGAGTCGCGTGCACGTTCGATTTGCGGATTCGATGCAGCTCGTTTCGACCCTTGGAAATCTGCTCGCACCCCGACGAACGTTTGGCGTATTAGTCATTCGGTCGCAGCTGGGAATCCTGTTCTCTCTCTCTCTCTCTCTCTCTCTCTCTCTTTTTGGGGGTGCGCGCACCCTTTTGCAAGGTCAAATCAATTCCGGCTTAGCCTGCGGCACGACTTGATTTTTCTCTTTAATTTTTACGCTACCGCTTATTTTCACACGGCGTTCTTTATTTCCGGCCGCTTCGTAACTGTTTGAACTACAGCCAGGGACAAATGGATAAAACGCTCTGCGCTTCTACAGGGAGCCGCAGTAATATTCGGACACTTTTAAAAGCACGACAACTTTTTTTCATATCAGATCATACGACTTGGATATTTTTTGAGAAGTTAGAACAATTAATTTATACTACATGACGTGAAAAAGAAATTTTGAAAAAATTGCAATTGCTCGGAATTACAAAGAAAATACTAGAAGTTGTTGTTTACAACTTTTTTTATGGGAGTGGGGAGGGAGGGAGGGGCTATACTGAAAATTTAAAAAATACAATTTGTAGATCTGTGTCAATTATACATATTCTGAAAATTTCATCCAGATCGCGGCCAACGTTGACAATAAGCTGCAAACGTTTATTAATTAAAGATGCACTTTATATAATACAAGATGAATTATTAAAATTGGATACACTATAAAATACAAAATAAATATGAAAAGAGAATGCACTATAAAATGCAAGACAAATGATTAAAATTAGATGCACTATAAAATTTAGAATAAAGTATTCAAAATATAATTGAAAGTTGGTACAACCCGAGGAACATTATAAAACAATTAACAACCGTCAGACTAACGACTGATGAACAAGTAATTCCAATAATTTTTCATATAAAACAACTAACCATAAAAAAGGAGAATTATTTCACGGACATTGTGACTGATCTTAAAAAGCCGTAACGATTTTCAGAGGTGTGTGGTGTATCAGTAGCGTGGCTGATGAAAGGGACGCCCAAACCAGAGAGAGAGAGAGAGAGAAGATACGGTGGTAGAAAGGGAGAGAGTGGGGTGGGGTGGAATAGTGAACGATGGGGGGAGGAGGGGCGGAAGAAAAAGGAAGAGAGGATAAAGAGAAGGGACCTCCCTATTGACAACGGCTTTCATCTTTATAATTCAACCCCTCGCGCCACCCTCAATCCATTTTGCCTTTTCTCCCTAATGCTTTTTTACCATCCTTTCCACGTGTCACCTATCGCATACTTCTTTCGCCGAAAAATTCCTCGGAAAGAACCCTTTTGATGTCTTTGCTGTTACGCTCGTTTTTGTCGCCGACTCTGCGCCTACGACTATGGTCTCGCGCGGTTTTCGTTCAAACCGCGACAAAACGGAAACGAAACATCGAATTTCGAAGGCTCGTTGGCAAGTGGGGACTCCGGGCTTTGAGCTCGCAGGGGTTCGAGGTGAAATCGAAATTTTTCTTGAGAGGCAAAATTGTTTTTTTAAACGAAAACTATTTTGTGGTATCAAGAGGTTGCTTTGGACAATTTTTGGGAGGGTGTAGAGTTTTGAGGGAACTTCATAATGAAGCAAAGTCCTTTTTCATAGAGTCGTACCAGATTGAACGTAAAAACTTGTTGCTGGCAAAAAAATAATTTATCAACATAAAAATAGAGGCCTAGCCTACTAAAATAAATTAAGATAAATTGTTGTACGATTCTTATTTACGAAGTTGCCAACGAGACAATCATTAGCAATGGACCCGATCTTAATGATGGATTTGAAACAGGTGGATTTTGCTACAACAAGCCACGCATGGACGGTTAATTCACGATTCTTTATCTTAATAAATAAAAGGATCGAACAAAGTGAGATTCGCAATTAATACAGCTAATGTGGTCGACAGCACAGAGGTCGCTGCTCAAAATGGACGAAGCTGTAACAAGCCAAACATGGACAGTCACGATTCTTCATCTCAATAAATAAGAGGATCGAACAAAGTGAGTTTCGCAATTAAAAGAACTAACGTAGACGATAGCGGAGAGGTCGCTGCTCAAAATGGACGAAGCCACATTCAGTCGATTTGTTTTCCCGAAGATCTGCCGGATCAAGCATCCCCAACGCGGAGGGTTCGAAGCTGAGCTAAAAAACGGCTCTCGAATTCTTCCCTCGGTGCGAGAGAAGCGGAAAGGCAGCCGGTGAAGGAAGAAGAACCTGCCAGTAAAAGCCGAACCTGTGCGCCGAGAGGAGGGTGTATAGGTCATCCGACACCCTGCCAGGTCTCCGGGGTGAGTTAAATAGTATCATTCCCATATGGAAGGGCCGTGGACTGCGTCGTAAACCATGCGAGACACCATCTGCGACCGTTTCGACTACGCACGGCGCGGCGTCCCCCTCGTTTTTCCATCGATCTTTGACCCCCCCTCCCCGCCCTCCCTCACCGCCACCATCAGCTCCCATAGGTCTCCCGTTCCTTTCCACGAAGAGCACTGATCCAGCCGCTTCTGGCCAGGCACGACAGCCCAACGAAACCTCCGAAATCTCTGAAACCTTCGAAATCTCCGGGAGGTCTTCCCTTAGGGATCGACCAGCGAGGATTGCGACACACGTGAGACCTCCCCGGGAATCACTATACACCCTGCACCATGCACACCATGCACACCATGCACACCATGCGCGACATGTTTTTCCTCGGACGTTTTTTTCTCCTTCTTCCGACGTTCTTCCCCTTTTTCGACATATTTCTGTCTTCTCTTTGAATTTATACTGGGGACTGACATGACGTCTCCCGCTTTTGCTACTCGGAGGACAGTTACTGATACACGATGAGGCTATGAAGTCTTGATGGGAGTCTGGAAGAGGATCATTGCAAGAAATGGGAGGTGTTACGGTTAATAATTTAGGCTAATGTTGTGACGAAGGAAGGTGAAGGACAGGATAGGTGGTGTCTTGGGGATGTTCGAGTTATTGTAGCCGAGGCTGGAAAAATTTGAGGATGGCCTCTCTCTGGGCGCATTTTGAAGGGTGAAACTTCCACTTTTGCATCTGTAAGTTTTTTTTATTTAGTCCACTAACACCTCTTTTATTTAATCCAATCTCTCTCTTTTCCAATCTCTTCATTTATTAACCCTCTCCGGAGCAAACATATTTTAGGTCGAGCTAAAATTTTGAACATTTGTATGTAGGCTAATATGAAGGTGCTTCGGCCAGGAAAAATAATATTTTTCGACATTGCCCTTCAAAGACAAAATTGCCATTTAACCACACAGTAGTTTTATAAACAAATTTTTCATAAAACATTTCTTCAAACTTGTATGGTACAACAATCTATTTTAGCTCATTTTGAAGAATGATACCTCTCCTTTCACCCACATTTATTTTTTCAGTAATGCGAAAGTCGACTAACGTCTCGTTTTATATTTTGCCTGAAACAATTCAACTTCGATTTTATGGGGTGTTTTCTGGCAACTGGTACAGAAAAGATTTGGTCGAAAATCAGTAGAATGGAACAGCCCGAGGGAATTCGAGGATATCGGTGTTGAGGTAGGGAAAGGACCATCTCCTTCCATTTAAACGGCTTCCCCGTCCCTTTAGCTTCACACCTGCTGCTACCAAATTCTTCGAACGAAGTCAAGTGATTAGAAGTTTTAATAATTCAACACTGCTCCATTTTATCCGTGATTTCATTCGAATCATCAGCAAGCAAAAAGAGATTTCATTCGATATTTGTTCACAAATATTAATAAAGAATACAAATATTTTATTCATCTTAAATATACAAAAACTTTTGGAATTATTACTACCAATACTAAACATACTATTAAATTACAAATATTTTATTAAGACTAACACAAATTATTAAATTCAAAATTCAAAATTTATTAATCTTGCTTTTTAGGTGCAAAAGACTGGTCTACAGACTCGTCCAAATAAAGCGATACATTATATGTTTTTGATAATAAATAATTATAACGTATGTAAATTTTCGAAACGATTTAAAAATAAAATAAGTAACAAACTTTGAGTAATTTTTTGATCAAATACAATTCAATTTAAAACTGATTACTAAATTACATTTATATTTGAAAGTTAAATTTATTTTATCAAAACCATTTCTGAAGATTGAAACGAAGACGGCTTGGATGCGCCTGGTTAAAAAGACAGGCAATGATCGGTTATATAAGGGCGGACCACGTGCGTCACAGTTGGACAAGGGTAACCTTTCGCACGACCTTAGAACCCAAGCCCTCCAGAAGCTCCACAAACATGATTTTTTGAAAATACGCAAAACGTCGAGCCCAGCTTGACTTCCAATTACAAATTCAAGCGAACTTAACGAAAACAGCCGTCCCTTTTTTTCGAGTGAAGGACTCCTAGGAAGCTAGCTCGTTATGGCCCACCCCTTTTTCACTATACATATATCATTCGACAGAGCTGTAGATTTGAGAAAGATGGAGAAGCTGGCCAATATTTATTATTACTTAAAAATATTTTTCATTTTATTATTTAACTCTTGATGGAAATATTTAACTTCAAGATTTTTTTTTTATTTAACCCGGATATACGAATGTTCCTTACATACAATTATTCTACAGGCTCTGATGAATAGATCTAACAACGCCACGTGATAGAGTAGAACTTTGTCGATTCAAAAATAATATATCGTATGTACTTCCGCATATAATCAAGTATATCCAGTGGTGCTCAACCCTAGCGATCTCAACGGCATACGAAGATCATATAGATCAGTGGAATCGTCTCGATTTCATCAAACACGTGACGATAATCGGATTCAAAAAAAGTTCAATGGCTTTTTGAAAAACACTTACATTGGAAAAAAAGGATACCAACTAAAATGCAGAGCGAATGTGCCCTATTTCAGCCCCTGCCCAATAGTTTCTGAAAACAGATTATTTGAAAATAAATAACCACTAGGAAACTCGTACATTGAGCAGAATTAATAATAACGCCTAAGACGGCTGACTAACGCAACAATTAAGTTAGACCTTCCAAACCCGAATCATGTTTTCCCCGACTATATTTGTCGGTCATCGAGAATAAAGAAAATTCATTTAAACAAATTGAAATAAATTCGTGCCCCTAGGAAGAAAAGGGATGAATAATCGTCGCCCGGATTGATATTCCAGCAACATCGATTCCCGGGTCTCGCCGGGGTACGCGAAAGGTCGTCTAGGATAACGCCTGAAGGCTGGTGGGATTCCAGAGAGACTGAAATAGGAATAATCTCTCCGGAACTTGCTGGAAGTACGGCGGGCGGGTAGTCGGGGGCCAAGGGGCGGAGCGCGGAGCGCGGGAATGGCGGGGAGGAGGCGGTGGGTGGTGGGAGGGGCCGGAGAATGCCGGTTGCCGGAAGTCGACGGGGTTAGGGTACGAACGGAAGCGAAAAGGGAACGACGGAGAGAAGCGGAAGTGCCGCGTGGAACTGTGGGGCGGCCGCCGGTGGGTGGGCCGAGGAAAAAGGGCGGGCGGGGTGGTGGGAGGCGGGAGGGGGCCCGGGACCGGAACCGGAAGCGGGGAGCGCAGGAAGACGAAGGGACGTCGACGTCGGGCGTCGGTGGCTGCTGCAACGACGTCGACGGCGGCGGCGGCGGCGGCCCCGATATGGCGGAAGCGTCGCGTTTGCCGGAAGTCGCCGAGGAAATGAAATGCCTCCCGGCCGCCGCCCGACTAACCCCACCCCCTCGCCAACCCCTTCACCCACCCCCGGACTCCTCCGCCACGCCCTCCTTCGAGATCCTCCGCGGCGTTCGAATCGCAAACTTGATAAAAGCCTTGCAGGTTTCAAATATTTTTCTTGCCCACCTCAGAATTGTTCGATTCTCGACTGTGCGTGACCGGTATATTTCGTCGTGAAGACATCAAAAGCATAGAATTGGAAAATAATTGAAAAATAATTGGAAAATGATATTAGAAAATAATTGGAAGACAATTGAGAAAGTCCCAGTATAGACATCATGGAAAAGATAGCCATCTTGTTTTTTGTTACGACGACTATACTCTGATGTTGAGAACCACTGATGACGCCACGTACCCGGCAAAACTACATTATTCGTTCAATCAAAATATATTATATTGTATTATAATCGTAAAGATGACACATTTTTATAACTTTTATAGTTACAGTACAAAAAATTGTTACAGTTGCAATTTCAATTTTTTTATAATATAGGTGGTACAAAGGTCGCCGTTTTAAAATTGAATAGCATTCCATTTTCTAAAAATTGAAATTTATTCTGTTAAAAACAAATTTGAATTTCAAATGATCTAGCGACTAGGCCACCCTGAATATACATATGTATACGATAACGTGTTGTTATTTCGGTTATTTATTATACTTAGATTTTCTTGTTGAAGAAATATGGAGAAGTTATTTTCTATAATCCGTCTAATCTTGATTAATAAATAACTAAATATTCATAAGGTGTCTGAAAGCTTTTTATACGATATGTCTACGTAATTATGGATATTGTTATAAGTGCATAAAAGTGCATAAAAGTGTATCCTACAAGACTGTGTCTTGAAACTACTGATCACTCTCGTTCACATGTGTCTTTGTATGTACGCGTCGAGCGTGATATAAAGTAACGAAGAAACATAAAAAGGAAAGCAACTTCGGGCATCCGGTCAATGAGGTTCTTACATAAGTCTTGTATCTGACGGTTGCTGGGAAATAAGGTTGCTCTACACCGAATACATTTCAAAAATAAAAATTGCGATCAATTTCGCCAAATTTTGATAATTTATCTAAATTTTCATGCACTGCATTCGTACCTGCAAACCAGGGACAATTAACATGAGATGCAAATAAAATGTTGTTCTTGTTCGAGAAAGTAAAACAGATCTCAAGGTGCAGGGCACTATCAGTGGTTCTCAATCGCAGTATAAAAATCGCATACTCTCTCGTATCGTTCCATAATTTCTAAACAGGGCATGAAAAAACAACAATTCATTTTTTTACACAATTTCAACGATTCAAAATTTGCCTACTAATACCACAATTAAAAAATAATTTTTTTAATACAGAAGTCAGCAAAAACTTTTTCGATTGATGTTCTTAAAATTTCACAGAGGCACACATTTTCAGAAAAGATATTCAGTCGCTAATTTTTTACGTAAATCATACAAAAATTCGTTGTCAATGAGATTAACGAGGTTGTGTGCATCACTAATTGTGATGCAGTGGTCACAATAATTTTGAGGGCTCTCCGTCAGTGATTTTTGCCGGGAGTAGGAAACAGAAAAGAAATGATGAAACAGAAGAAACGGCGGAGGGTCTCGAAGAGGTCGGCCCTGAAGAGCATGGCGCGGACCGGTGAAAGGCGAATAACACGAATGCCTTTGAAGTCGCATGGTTTCTAGTTCTAATAACGCTATTATTCCAACGTGCTGGTCCGCCTACTGGCTCCGCCACTTCACTCTGATTGTTTCTAAAGCGGTTGATCTGATAATCAGCCCTGGACTCGGTCCGATTGCTCAGCAATAACTTAATGGCGCAAGGTCGCTAATGAATAAACCAAATCGCGCGCCCAGGGGTTATTGGTCGCGCATTTTAAGCGGTTTTTTTGTAAATACTCGGCCAAGTATTTTGCCGACCCGCGTATTAAGTTCTCCAGGTATTAAGCTCTAAGGATTTTCGCAATCAAACATACTTTCCTTTCTATTTTCGAACCGGAAAATTGTCTGCTATCGATCGATATTCTTTGTTGTATAAAAAAAAATTGACGGGTCGGGAGAGAATTTTCAATTGGACGAGGTTGTAGTGCGTAGAAAGATGAATTTTTGAAATTTTTAACCCCGTTATTAGCTTGAGGTATTTGGAAGTTATGGCTATTCGGATATAATATGCAAACATGCAAAAAAGCTTTCTGTCTTTTTGTTTTACTTGCAATTAGACATACTATTCTACCATGTGGTCACAATATTGTCAGTATTAATGCACTATCTATTATTCTATCAATACTGATATTAAATAATAATGTTGGTTTGACAATATATTATGATATCAATGTATTAACGAGTTTATTAAAATTAACATATCTAACGAATTGATCGTTCTCCATGAATACGATTGAATTTATAATACATAAAATAGTCTTGACTGATCATAAATTCATACTGAAAATAAAGTTTTCAGTATAATTGATTACTATATTTAAAATCTATTAATGTTAGTTTGCTATAAAGGCTGTATCTGCAAATAATAGTTATTACAATACTTATTAATATCGATAATAATGATATTGTTAATATAATATTAAAAAATTATTTACTTACGTGTTGATTCGATTCAGGATATCCCATAGATCGAGATAGGGCAGTTATTAAAATGTTTATTGGTTTCTCGTGAGAACCGCAGTCCTCTCCCGCTCTTAGCGAAACTAATTGAGACTACTGAATGGTTAGGGTCGACGGTTTGTCGTCGCCGGAAGTCTGGATGTGATTTTTCGTGCGTGATTAGGGGAGGACGATTAACTATCCCCTCTTCTGTTCTCGATCCATCTTCGATTGTCTCATATATGATTTATCAACCTGCTTCTTTCTTAATTGAACACACTAATTATCATTTTCTAACGAACTTCATTTGCATTTTACTTTTTCCAACTGTAAAATGTATTTTCGATTAAATTTAACAATTTAATCTGTAATTTTACATTTTAATTTTGTTTTAATTCGACGATCGCAAAGTTCAATTTTATAATCAAATGTAATAAAATTTAAATTATTGAATTTTACCAGTTTTACATGTAATAGAATTAATTAAGACCGAAGAAGACGTACAATTGAATCAAACCCAGAACATTCATAGCAAAACATTTATAAAACCAGGAATTGTGAATAAATAATTGTTAATGGAAGTGATTAATAATGCGAATCCTTTAATTTTAAGGAAGAAACTATTAGAGTCTTAATCATAATTGTAAATAAAGAAATGTGGATAATTATTGCGAGCAATAACTGCAACAAATAATTGACAATATAAATTGTCATTTATGTAAATTGCAAATTGTAGATACGATTGAGTGAAATTTTGAAGAAAACAGCGAACTGAGAATGAACAAGTGTCAATTATGAAAGGGACGGAACGGTAATTATGATTTCTTGGCAACAAAGTAACAAAGGGGAGGGAGTTAGGGGAATTAGGTTAGCAGAATAAGGTGGATTGTCATAACTGCCGTGTTACTACTCGCAAACGTAAGCGATTATATAATCGCGGCGGTGCGTAAACGACGCCGTCGGCGGCGTGTGAACACGCCTTAAGGCGCCTCGAGCCGGAAACAGACTTTCTCCATCGTTTCGACCGCGACAGCTTTTTCATATCCGAGTTCCCTCCAAAAACTCACTTGTTCACGCTTTGTTCCTCCTTTCTTGCTCTACCTTGCGATTCTAAGCCTGTATATGTAGTCTCCATACACTTTCATAGCGAACTTATAATTTTGTTAAAAATACTTTTTCACTATTATTCAAATAATTTTGTCCACAGTACAATACAATCTATGTACATACAGTGAGTGTAAAGACTATTCGTACGCCCTTTAAAATACAATAACTTTTTTATAACTGTACCAAACGACCTGATTTTTTATAATCAATTAGAAGCATTGGTTTACGAAATTATATGGAAAAAAGATTTTCCAAAAATTATAATGTACAAGGTTACATGCAGAAATAAAAAAGGCATTCTTTAAAACATTTTTATTTGGGCTCTTCATGAAAATTTAAAATATATCTTTTGTAGATCTATGTTAGTTATACTCATGCTGAAAACTTCATCGTAATTGGTTGACGCAGGAAAAACGACACGCATCGAAAGATGTACGATTCTGTGGATTTTAAGCAGAATCCGATCAAAAGTCGTGTAAAACTACGATTTTCACAATTTTTAACCGCTTGTAGCTCGCGCGTATGTTAATCGATTTCGATGAAATTTTCAGCATGCGTGTAACTGCTATAGATCTACAAAACAAATATATTTTAAATATTCTTTAAGGGCACAAATAAAAAAGTTTTAAAAAATGCCTTTTTCATTTTTGCATGTAACCTTGCAAATTATAATTATTTGGAAATCTTTTTCGCGTATCATTTCGTAAACCAATGCTTCTAATTGATTATACAAAATCAAGTCGTTTGGCACAATTATAAAAAAATTATTCTATTTTAAAGAGCGTACGAATACTTTTATACTCACTGTATATCGAAAAATGGTAATGCATTGCTTCTAGAATTATTTAAACTTATCTAAAGTTTAAAATGTTGGCAAAATATATATATATAGTGCATACAATTGCATAGCTTCCGTGGTTCCGGCACGGAAAATGGTTAAAATTGAAAATTTAGACATCTGTTCTTAGAATCGCATTGGCTTCGAAAATTGTTAAAGAATGTTGACATTTCGTAAATGCCACAAAAATAGGTATCATCGCATTCAGGAAAGAAACCTAGACAGGGGCGATTCCTTAGATAATTCGAAGTAATTTTTTCCTCAGGGAAAATTTTCGCCTCGGCTTTGTTAATAAATTATTAACGAAAAACACGGACTAATCAGAGCGCACCTACAGTGAACGGATTCTGGATCGGTGATAGATCCCGATGAGCATGGCATTGCCGTTGGCCGAATCAGAGTCCGTCGGTTGTAGCCGCGCTCTGATTGGTCCGTGTTTTTCGTTAATAACTTCTTAACGAAGTTGTTGCAGAAATTTTCGCTAAGGAAAAAGTTACTTCGAATGACCTAAGAAATCACCCCTTTCTAGGTTCTCCGACATTTTTGGGATACACTGTAGAAAACTTACTTGTAAGTTGATAGTGTCCTACTTTGCTATATCTACCCTTTTTCAATCCGTAAACGTCCATCAGCTGAACTATAGCAACACGAGCGTTGTCTTCAGCTGTCGAACCTGACATAATCCCTGGTCTCCGCGTTTGGTGATTGTATTAGAACCAGATATGCATTTCCACTCGATAACATTTGGTTTCATTGCTTCATCGACGGCCTGCGACGTTTATGCGAATTCCTGGGGCCTGTGGTTTATCTCGGAGAAAGTAGAGTATGTACAGGTAAAATTCATTTTATTTCGAGAATCGTACATGAACCTGCAACTTTGACACTTTTTTGTGCTCGAACCATAAAAGCTGTCGCGAACATTCCTTGCACGAAACGATTCTGTAGACTCTTCGCTTAACCTAATTTAAATGATATCTAAAGTCACAGTAAGATCGTAAGAGAGATAGTACCCGAATTTTATAAAATTTTCAACTTTTACATTTTTTTTTGCGCTCGAACCACAAAAGCTACGCACATGTACTTTGCGTAGAACGATTCTACGCGCTCTACCGAGTCCAATGACATAATTTTTGACGAGACAAATATTTAAACTGATTTAGAAAATGCAAATCTCCACCTGAGATCGGTGATATCGGTATCGAATAGGGAGAATCAGAATTCGAACCCTCGAATAGAAACTTATCGCCAGCTACAACTTCCTCTCGGTAAGTTCTTCTATTCCCGGTAATTAGATAACAGCAGGAAACCGCCACGGGTTGCATAATATCGATGTTACGCAATCGGTACCTTCACCTTATGTACGCCTTACGTCGTCTCGCCAAGTGAAAATCAGTAGGAAAGTGTGTGTGACGCCGACAGCGAGAAAGAGAATGATAGAGAGAGAGAGAGAGAGAGAGAGAGAGAGAGAGAGAGAGAGAGAAGGACAGTGGGGGAGAGGAGAAAGAGAGCGAGAACGCAAACGAGACCAAGAGAGAGCGAGAGAGATTTCCAAAAACCGAATTGATTTCTAAAAATGAAGGAACAAGTCTGCCGAACGAGACGAACCCAATGCCTCCGAAAATTAAGGACAGAAAATGATTTATGCAACGCTGTGTTTGGTAAAATATTTTTTCACGTTGAATATTGTTAAAAGGAATTGTTGAGTAACTATTTGCTTTCGTGGCTATCGGTTCAATTTATCTTTGGAGTATATACCAAAACCTTGGTATGTAAAAACGCTGAGAGATAATTTATTATAGGTATTATTATTACTTATTATTTTAAGTATATCAATTATATTATTCGATATAATTTTATAATAATTAGTCAAATAATATTCTACATCTTCTATGTATAATTGAAATTTTATGTTCAATATATTCAATATTTTATGTGCAATATAAAAATTGTATACAGAGTGGTCCATAAGTCACTGGACCATTCTAAAATGAAATAACTCTCAGTTTTTAACAATTCACATTTATTCTTTTTGGAACAAATTCGAATTTTGCATGGTACAGTGACTTTTCAGCCACCCTGTATATAATACCGTATATTGTATATTCTATTTTGTGTGTTCTACATTTTATATTCAAATTTATATCTTGTTTTGTACATTGTACATTTTGTATTCTAGATTCAGTATTGTTTTTGTGTTTTATATTTTGTATTTCACACACTGTAAGATATATATTAGATATGTTTATTAATGTAGATTTACTACAAAGTATTTTTAATAGGAAATCGGTAATTTGTGATGTTGAAATTTTTTCTACCGATAAGTGGTCGTTGAAATTTATATTGTAGAATAAAACATTAGCGGTGTCGAGTTTCTTGCGATTTACACAATCAAGTTACGTAGGCATTCCTTCTGCACGTAAAACCGGATACTAGTTGTCCTGATCTAATATCGTGGTATTCCGTTTCTTTTACATCCAATTTTTTGCATTATTAGCAGAAATAATTTGCTCGCATGCACACACAAAATAACTCACTTTATAGAATTAAAAATTGTAGAATTGTAATACGATTGCTGAGCAAGCAGAGGAGAACAAAATCCGAACTAAAATTAATAATTCAATCTGCCAAAGGGTATTATTATCGACTTTTTATTTCATTTTTATCCAATGCATTATTTTCTTTAGATGTTAACGAAGTTTCTACAAGTTTAACATATAAGCTTCTTATTCTTCTTGCGAGAACCCCAAATTTCAAATGATCGAGTGAGATATTATTGAAAAATTTGTAAAAATAACCATTTTAAATAACTCATAGCGTGAGACAAATTTATTACTCTCGTTATAAAAATAATTTCAAAAATGTTGCATCAACTTCTATTAATGTACATATTTTCTCCTATTTAACACTAGATTGCCTAACGAAGTCATTTCGACTGCTTTTCAATTTCAATTAGAAAAACAATTATGTATATAAGACAGCTTCTTAGAATTTTGTGACTTTTTGTACAACATATAAATGCGTTTATTAATCATTGTAGTTGCCTCCCCCTCCTTCATTTCCGGTATATATATATATATATGTGTGTTATACCTGTATTGCCCAAAAGCAGTCATTTTGACTACTTGGGAAATTTTAAATAATCAAATGACTTTTATTATTGAATCGAGTAAATTTCTTAAATGGCCAGTTCGGCTCTGGATTGGAATAATAGTTTATATTTTTTTGATTACCGTCACACGATAACATACAAGTTCGTGATAAATTGTCGATTTGAGCATATACTCGATAAGTTGCAGTTGTTCGATAACTAAAGTAGTACTTGTTATTCGAATCTTTATGCCAGGCCTGTCCACGCGCCTCGTTTCCCTTGAACGCGCTATGTATGACAGTAAATAATATAAAAAATATTGAAAATTAATTTTAAACAAATTTCTTTACACATTAGTTATTCTTTCACGATGCAGTCATCTTGACTGTTTTGGGGCAATATAGGTATATACTAAGTTTCAGTCTTTCTAGTGTTAATGAAATTACTATACGTACTGTTCCAAAAGTGTATGCCATCAATTATGAGATTGACAGTAGATTTTTTTCAGTAATGATTCAATTTTGCTCGTCACTATATAGTACATTAACTATACGAGTACAGTTCTGTTGATGTATCAACTGCTATCACAATTGCCATTCGCTGTAACCCATTTCCAAGACCCAACTATATTCCCCCAAAAAATATGAAAATTCAAGAGCTAGTCCACGTTGAACTATAAAATGAAAAATCTGCTGAACGAGAGAACGGTTCGCAGACTGGCCGTAGATTTCCAAGGGGGAAACCTCGGAAAGGTTGGGAACCGGTGAGAGATGGAGGAAGAGGAGAACGAGCGGAACTGAGGTCCGCGGAGCTTCCTTTCCTTTGGACATGCCTCGCTGCTTCTTAGTCCTATCCCACAGATTACGGGCGTCGTTCTCTTTCTCTCTCTCTCTTTGTCGCCGATTCGCTCGCGCTCGCTGTTATCTCCGTTGTCTCTAACCACGACAATGCCGATCGCTATTACGGCCGTCTCGGCCTCGAAAGTAGGAACTACGTTCGACGCACCTACTTCCTGGACGACCATCGCTGCTCCTCGAGCCTCGACTGGTCGCCACTCGGCTTGGTTCTTTCGGAACATTTTTTCCTTTAAAACATTTACGCCTAACCGTCCATCGATTCGAGACAGCTGAGTTTCCCCCATTTTACCCTCGCGCTAACTATACCAAAAAAGCTAGGGCATTGTTTAATTCTAATGTTCTAATAAAATCATTCTTTTGAACACGCTTTTTGTAGATACACTCACCTTTAATTATCTTGCCGGAAACTGAGTAATTTGATGGTTATTTGATTTGACTCGGGCTTTGGTGCGGCCGCGCTCTGATTGGCCCATGCTTTCCGCTAATAGTTCCGTAAAAAAGGCCGCCAAGAATATTTTTGTAAAGGAAGGTGTTGCTTAAAATGACCTCGCGCATGCACGCGCGCGCACACGCGCGCACACATCAAGGAAGTACAATATTTTTGGGACACCCTGTATAAGGAAAATGAACACGTTATCTGTTTAGGAAGCGAGAATTTGCGCGTTCGAAGACTTCGATACATTATCGCTCGAATGTCAAACGCTGCAGACAGCGTTATCGCGATTATTCTACTCGAACGTCATTTCTTGAGAATGATATTGAATATTTAAAAAAGTAATGGAAATCGTTCGATATTTATTCACGAGCGATGGGAAAAGGCGGAAATGGATGCAAGGCAGTTGGCACAGTGACTCAACCAGTTTTTCCGAGGCTGATAAAAATCTGACGCGTTTCCACGTGAACTGTGAACAATCCGCACGGCGGCTTATCAGTGCATCAAGTCCACGGAAGTACCGGCCGTTATCGGTCTGCGAGCGAGTAACAATAAGAATTATGAGACGATAAACATCCTAATCCCTTCTTATAATTGAACGGCGACTTCTTTGTTCCTATGATCAGCCGGAACCCGATTTGTCATCGAGACGAACTGCACCAGTTCTGTACAATGTCTCAGAGATTATTCACCTTTATACTAATTGCAGTAGCTACGATACGTGTACCAACTGAGTTGACAATATTAAACATATATCTTTCTATTATATAAAATAGTCCTGTAGTTCTGTCACGCAAAAACTTCGAGCGGCGAAGCCGTCTGACGGGAACCGAAAAATGAGCGACGTGACAGTGCATTTTTCAGAGAGAGAGAGAGAGTGAAAGAGGAAAAGACAGAGAAAACGAGAGAGAGAGAGAGAGAGAGAGAAAGAGAAAGAGCGGGAGGTGGAGCCCCCTAGTTAATAATAAGAATTTTATTAGCTATTTACACTAATCGCACTAGATTCGTCAGATTTTTTAACATACATAGTAAATATGTATTAACCATGTCAAATATATCAACTTGTATATCAACTGTATCCACAATTTCTACTACATCCAATTACCAGCTCATCAACTTGATCAACCTATCTGCTTTATCAACTTCATCAACTTCATCAACTTATCAACTATATCAACTATATCAGCTACATCACTGTCTCAACTCCACCAACTCTTCCAAATATATTATGTAACACTCTCAACTGCACCATCTACAGTGGCCGAAATTTCTATAAAGTCATCTTCATATTCATAGATATTTGAAAAATATCACCATTTTCGTTGATTTATCGTATCTGGTCTTGTGTCTTGTTAACACTCGGATAGAGGGACTACGCACTCTAGACCGCTATGTTCGCTACTTACGTTTGTTTTAATTTTTTTCTGCGCGATGCCGTACACAAGTGCGAAGTTTCTATAAAGTCACTTAGCGTTTCTCTGGATTCTGAGCAGAGAACTATGGAAAATTTGAAATATTGTAAAAGTATTAGTTTTAGAAGTCATAGAAATCCTGTTTCTTATCATTCGATTCGCGTGTATTAGAATGCCGAGAGGAAAAGTGCTAACAATTGAAGAAAAAGCGTCGATCGATGCTTATAAAATTATGGGCTGCTTTAATCGTGCAATTGATAAGAAAATTAATCGTTCGTATACATTGATTAAAGGTGAAAAAGAAAGGTGAAAAGGAAAAAATAATTTTAAAGGTGGTAATAAAAAATTGTGGAAGAGACAACATTTATTATTAACGAGGTCTGCGGCTAAGGAAAGGAAAAGTGCAGCACAATTTCGAGCTGAATCGGAGCTTCCAGTAACAACAAGACGCGTGCAACAACTTTTAAATTCTTCTGGGCAATTTGTGTGGACAAAAATGCAACGTAAACCAGGCCTAAAACCAATGCATAAATAAGCCCGTCTTGATTTCGCACGGGCACATGTGTCCTGGACGTAAGAGTGGGAGTCTGTCATTTTTTTAAATGAGAAAAAATTTAATTTGGATAGGCCTGATAGCTGTAAATATTATTGGCATGATCTGAGAAATGAGAAAGTGTGACAATGAGTCGTAACTTTGGCGGTGATTCCCTAATCATATGGGCTGCGTTCAAAACTGACAAAAAAACTCCAATGTGTTAATCATAAATCACAAAATGAATTCGGAAAATTATACAGATTTGTTAGACATTGTTCTAATACCCTTTACAGAAAATATTGAAGATGACAATTTTATTTATCAGCATGATAATGCTGTAGTACACGCTTCAAAGCACATAAAGCAGTGGCTTTTTAAAAGACACATCAATGTTTTGCCATGGCCTGCTTGTTCCCCTGATATAAACCCTATCGAAAATGTTTGGGGCATCGTTGCGCGACAAGTTTATAAAAACTGCAAACGATACAACTCCATTAGCGAACTAAGGGATGCGGTGAACGAAGCGTGGGTGTCTGTTAAAACAGAAACGCTACAAAAGTTAATTTCGTCGATGCCCAATCGTGTTTTTAATATAATTAAAAAAAATGGAGGTTACTCCAGATATTAAAATAGAAATAATAAAAAAACAATCGTTAATTTCAACTTTATCCGTGTAAAACGAAAGTGACATTATAGAAATTTCGCAGTTTGTTCTGCGCAAAATTATATTTTTGTTTTCTTTTATCGATAAATCTTATACTTATGTTTTGAAATCTGTGTGTACGCTTTCTTTACGTAATCCCGAAATGCTACCAAATACAAATTTTGCATTGGTACGGTATAATAATAAAAATTCGTTACAAAACACAGTGACTTTATAGAAATTTCGGCGAGTGTATATATACCATCTATATCATCTGTATTCTCTGCATAAACTACATAAACCAGATCAACTTGCATATCCACTATGTCAACTATATCGTCTTGGATACCAGTGATATCAACTATATAAACTTGGATACCAACAATATCAACTATATCAATTATATCAACTTGGCTATCAACTATGATATATTAACTTGTATATCAACTATATTTCGTACACGAACTATAACAACTCGTTTATCATTACAATCGATTATAACTACAATGTATTAATTACAGCCACTATATCAACTGTCTGCTGGATTATTCGTCTTATAAATTATGTTTTTTATGTTACGATCGTACAGTCCATTAAACAATTGGTGTGTTTAATGATCACAATAAAAAGGATCGCGTATTCGCATAAATTGTATCGGCTTATTCGGGTTTGAATTAATTGGTTGTCGGTCCTTCACCGATGAGGCCTGGTGGTCGAAGAATCGAGAGAAGGGGTAGGCGATAATTCTCGCAACGACCGCAATCGATTGGAACCGATTTGGTTGCGGACACGCGACTAGAATATCTCTCCCTCGTGATTCGAGTGTCCTGCATAATTGAGTGCATTCCTCGGCCACGCGGATTCCGCTTTGCGTCGACACGGATTCCGCGCCCTCGCCGATATATAATCCTTCGGCCGATACGCATCTCCCGCGGGAATTCTGGGAACCGTAATTCCGTAAGAAAACTGCGTGTGCCGGTTGCGTCATGGAATACTGCACTCTTTTTTACCTAACGCAACACCTATCCGCAGGTGAACAAAAATATAGAAGAAAATAGCGTTTTATTAATTTGCAACCGGAACGGTAATAATACTGCACTCTGCGCCATGTTTGTTTAATTCTTACGAAGTCGGTATTCGTTGATAGGAAATGTTGACGAGTCGTGTAATATTTCCGTTGTTTCTCTCTGTCGAATAATCGAGATCGATCATCGGATCGATAAATTTTGCGAAATAAACAGGCGATTGATTATCACAAATAGACGACCGATCGCCAAAGGCCTTGATCGATTTCGCGATACCGGCAGATAACGTGTTTTCATTCTAGATTTCCGTTTTCGAATTGGTCGCGTAATTCTAGTAGTACATGACACGTTTGTTTATTTTTAGGGAAATAAATATTGTCATTGTGTCAGCGTGCCGATTTGTCATCAACGGCGAAGCTAGGGTGACGAAACGGGAGACAGATTGGTTTTAATTTTAAACGTCCTTGGATCCACAGGTATTAATCTACCTGTCAAAATTCAATTCTTTTTTAGAATGTCATCGAAGATCATCAATAATTTATTTAAAACCTAGCAAAACTGAGCGATAGAATCGTGGCAGAGATAAGGGCTCAAGAATCACTTCTAATCTAACTACAATTCTCTGGTTAACAGAATGGGAGACAGGTAAGGGTCTAAAAATCTGTTATCTTCATCTACGTTCAACCCTAAATATCCCTAGGTTTCAAGAAAGTTAATGTATCTAATGAAATTCTTTTCTGGGACGAAATGAATGAAATGACGAATTTTTAAATAAATCCATCATCTCGATTCCTGGTCAACCTTAAATAACTCTAGATTATAAGGACTTTATCTATCCACTCGCAGTCTCCCTACCATCGGTCATTCCTCAAAAATCAGATTCTACAACTCAACCCTCACTGCTCCCCCCCCCCCCGCCGCCCACGAAATCCCGTTTCCTAAAAACTCTCTGGACCGCCAAAAAACGCTTTAAAGTTTAAACACTTCCGCGGAAACTCCATTGGCGCGAGTATCAGCTCCGGCACGCCAACAATATAGGCGAACAAGTTGAGACAAAGAATCGCAATAAGAGGGCGAGAGGAGTCGGAAGAGAGGGAGGGGCGGTAACTGTGACGATGGTAGGGGATGGGGAGGAGAGGAGGGGAAAGAGAGGGCAAAGTGGAGACTAGAATCGAGTATTAATAGACTCGGGTGGCTGGAAGCCGGAACTGAAGAGCGTACCTCCTTCTCCTAGTTGAGTCGCCTCGTTCGAGTTGCTCGACTCGCGAGAGCGAGAGCGAGAGCAAGAGCGAGAGCGAGAGCGAGAGGAACGCACAAAAGGAAAGAAAGGGAGGGACGAAGGGGAGAGGGAGCGGGCGCGGCAGAGGAGGAGGAGGGGAGCGGGGAGAAAAGAGGGGCACAACCAGCAGCCAGCAGCATCGGCGACGGAAAGAGAGAAAGAGAGAGAGGTCGGCTTATTTATAAACGCAAGATAAAGCGTGGTAGTGCCGTGAGAGGAAGCCGTTCGAGCGTGGCTCCCACGCTTCCAGATACGCATTACGTATGCGCCTTAGCCTTTCGACTCCTACATCGGAACGGGGAAACGTCATTATGGATCCTGACCGATTGGCATTCCTTGCCCGTACAGTTTCGGCAAACCCGGAAAATTATTCCGACGAATTAATCCGATGTTGGTCTCTAGTCCCTCGTCCCGGCCTTCCTGCCAATCGGATAGATTTTCCACAGATTCCGCGTAAATAGTGTGTTCGACACTTTCTAACAACGCAGTTTTTCCATTAGCCTTTATAAATAAATTGGGTTGATAGCATCGGCATGTTTTAATCGTATGGGCTTAGTTACGACGTGTCTGTTGATTAACAACAGACCACTTGTAATCGGAGATTGTGCGATCCAATGGAATGTTGTATTTCCATGAATAAATAAAAAAGATAAAATTTAAATATCAATCAAAAATGTTATAATAGTTCCGCAGAGTATGTACGTTGATCGTATTGGTAGATAACTGGAAGATGCATGATTGAGCGACAAAGGTGATGGAAGGTAGAGATATGAAGTTGAAGAGGTGTCACTGATATTGGGGTAGTAGGGACTACTATAGTATGGTGTTGTATAGTGGCAAGGATGACATTGTAGAATTTTGAGGAGTTTGAATATATTTGACCGTTGAAAGTTGTAGAAGGATGATGATGATTAGAATTGTGAACTTGGAAGAAAACGAGTAAACAATCCTCATTGTCAATAGCTGTCCACCTCGGACTTGTTGCTTCAGATTTGCAACGGAATTGATATTATGATAGTTGGTGTACGACAGGTTTTTTGTTTCGAGAAGCAGGTTACAGTAGGTGAATAATAGTAATCGGTAGAGATAAATTAATAAATAATTATTGATGCAGTTATGTTGATATTGTCGATATAGCCGATACAGTTGATATAGCTGTTATGGTCGATATAGTTAGTCGCTATAGCTAAGATAGTTAATGAATTAATTAATAGTTAATTAAACTTCATAATTACTGAACAATTTTCAATTCTCTGGCGATACAAACTTGCACTGAAACGCACGAAAGTAAAGCGAAATCAGGCCGGATCGAATCAAAGCGGATGTCCAGTCAATTTTTACACGTTGCATAACGATCGACGACAAATCCGCGAGTTCACCGAAAATCGGCTGGCTGGTTAATTCGGTAACCGCTCTTATTTATATCGATTCTGTTGAGAACGCGTTACGGAGGAACTCGGATTCCTATCGTCTATCCTCGCGTCTAGAGTCGCGTCTATGCGAGGTCGCCGCTATTTTTGCCTAGGTATCCGTCAGCTCGACCTCTTCCACTGATTCCGAGGAAATCCCATGCCCGACTTTCTTCCTCTATTCTCCCGCGAAAATTTCGGCCGATTGCCAGCTCCCCGCACACTCCCCTCCGGAGTAAAACGAAAATTTCCGCCGCCACAATTCGCTTTTCCGGGAAAATGCCATTATTACCTTATCCCGTCCACCATCGCGTCGCGTCATTATTATTACACCGAGAAAAATCCTTCGCCCAAAAATTGTATGGTTTCGAGGGTGCTATCTGCCAATGGTACTAATTTTTCAATGAGATACGCGTAGAGGTCGTGCGAAGGTTAGCATCTGACGGAGAATGTATATTTTAAAATTCATTTTTCTATGAAATTCATTTTCTCTGAAATATTTCGATATCAATATTTAATAGAACTATTTTCAAGATAATAATCGATGAATAGTAAATTGATGATTTATTGGTGCGAGTTAGAACATTGTTGTAGTAGACGCTTGCAAATTGTAACGAGTGTCAAAAGAACTGGAATAGCAATAAAAATAATAACAATTCGAATAGAGTATAAATAGGAAAATTGATGTTTGAGACTGAAGGTGGTTACTGTGTCGAGAGGTTTCGATACGTCCAGTACAGGTCCGGGACAGGTCCAAGATGAGTTGAGGAGTAGGTCGGAACCCCGACGCGTACGTTAAAAATCAAGAAAATAACTCGTTGCTCCCCGGGAGGCGGGAAACGCACGTTCGAAACGAGTCGCGAGTTAAAGTACCGGTTGGAACGGTACGGTATTACGTATTATCTATAAGTTGCATTTCCCGATGCATGCGAGGCTTTCCTCGAGCCCTGGGAACGCTGCCGATCCGTTACTGATCTCATTTCTTCGAACCTTCTTTATCGGAACAACAGATTTCCCTGTAATGAATTTCTTTCGTATTGCTTGTTCCGCAGATCCCATAACAGCACCGTGTCCGGTTTGGTTTCCCACATTTTTCCTATTCGTAGGAAAATGTATGCGAAATTGGACGAATATTAAACGTATCCGTTATATCCAAGTCTAGATTATACAGGGTAGCCCAAAAGCAGCTAGATCAATCACAACTTGGATTTGTTCATAAATAAATCGCATCTCGGCGAGAACAGTGACGCAAAAAATAACGATTTTCAGGTTAGAACAGTGATCGATGCGTTTAGTTTTCTACGTGCTGGAAAAACGACATATTTCTAATTCCTAATTGAACCGCTAGAGGGCAGTTACGTCAGTTTTCTTTTCGAGCTAGCTCATATTTGCAGTAACAAAAACAATGTCACTCGGTCGAAGGAGACATCCGTAATATCATTTTATAGAGCCTAATTGAATTGACTTCCAAAAATAGTTTTCTGAATGATTTAGTCTGTACTATTTCGATGAAAATTTTAGAATTTTCTTAAAATTGTGAGAATACTGCATTTTTTAGATATATAATATCATTTTATAGAGCCTAATTAAATTGATTTCCAAAAATAATTTTCTGAATGATTTAGTCTGTACTATTTCGATGAAAATTTTAGAATTTTCTTAAAATTGTGAGAATACTGCATTTTTTTTTAGATATGTCACTATTCTTGCCGAGGTGCGAACTGTGGATTGTTATGAAATGAAAACGTTATTCCATTTTCTAACTAGTCTAAGGACTTTTGGGACACCCTGCATTAGAATTGCCTGGGGCCCTTTTCTGAACTTTCTTGAACCTTTCTCAACTATTTTTCAATATGTCATTTTTCTTCGCGACGTCTCATCGACTATTTAGTAATATTTTTACTAGATAGTTAACCCAATACTCGCTGAAAGTGTACAAAGTAATCTCTGCCAACATAACCGTTATTTACTGCTATCTTATTTTAGGATTTCGCTGTAGTCTCCACTATGTGCCTCCAAACAAATTAATGTTACTAAGGGTATTATGTCAGCTGTATTAATCACTAGACAGCGGATCTTTATGCAGAATAAAAATTTTCTACACGGATTGCAACAATCATTTCGGTGAAATAGAAATTTATTCTTTCTCTTAATATGTTTAATAGGTTGCAAATAATATAACAGTATATTTAAATTCTTCTAATTTGTTTACTATTCTAAATTACACTTAACTACAGTTGCGGACAAAAGTTTCCGAACGATATCAATTTTCATATTTCATGCAATTTAACGTATTTCATTTGAAGTTTTAAATAAATCTAATTATGTACATCGATAGAAACTTCAATAATCTGTAAGATTTCACCGAAAACTTATTTATAAAAAACATGTTTATTTTCTTATATTTAATTTTTACTGGATAAGTTAAAATGTATCCCGACAAAAGTTTCAGAACGATTCATTAGTATTTAGTTGTTCGTCCGTTATTGTCAAGAACTGCTTAGCATCTCCTTGGCATACTTTCAATTAATTTTTGAAGATAGGATTCTGATAAAGAATTCCAAATTCGGCTCGCTTCTATAAATAAATTGTCTTACTTTAAAAATTTTCTGCCCTTCATCAATCGTTCTACCTCGCTCCATAGATTTTCTATGGGATCGAGATCAGGTGATTGTGCAGGCCAATTCAAAACATTAATTTTTTTATGCTGCAACCACGCTTTAACTGTTTTGGCAGTATGCTTCGGGTCGTTGTCGTGTTAAAACGACCAATCACGTGGCATGTGTTCTGTAGCGTACGGTAACATTGTATTTTCCAAAATTTTCCCGGTATTGTATTTGGTTCATCTTTCCGTCGATACGGTATAGTGTACCAACACCATGCCACGGAAAGCAACCCTAAAACATTATATTGGCCCCGCCAAATTTGATGGTACTTTTGGTATATTTTGTATCGATCTCTTATTAATTGGACAACGAACGAATCCCTTTCCATCGTTTAAATACAAATTAAATTTAGATTCGTCGCTCCAAAGTACTTTTTTCCAATCATTGACTGTGTAAAATCCCCTTTTCATACTATAGATAGTTGGCATTTTGCTAAAGAAATTAAAACGATTGAAATTCCTAGTGACACATGAACGTTAGTGTCTCTCGATGTAACCTCTCTATTTACAAATGTGCCCATTGATTTAGCGTTACAGGTAATAGATTGTCGTTGGGATGAAATTAAACGTCACACCAACATACAACACGACGAGTTTCGTCACGCTGTTAAATTTGTATTGGAAGCCAATGTGTTCTCATTTAATGGTGTTTATTACAAACAAATTTTTGGGACAGCTATGGGATCTCCAATTTCCCCAGTTGTCGCAAATCTTGTAATGGAAAGGTTAGAGGAAGTCTCCATTTCAAAATTACCTTTTGAATTAGCGTTTTATAAAAGATACGTAGATGACATTATTACTTGTATAAAACCTGAACAATTAGAAATTGTATTGAACACGTTTAATAGTTTTCATGAAAGATTGCAGTTCACATATGAAATCGAAAACAATTCAAGTCTGAGCTTTCTTGATGTTAAGGTAATTAAAGCAGGAAATACATTAAAAACGAATTGGTTTCATAAAACCAGCTGGTCAGGTAGATATGTTAACTTCTACTCGTTCCATCCTACGGAGCATAAGGTTGGCTTAATCAAAGGTTTGATAGATCGCGCGGTTCTACTTTCGAATCCTGAATTTCGACCTGACAATTTATTGTTAATAAGAAATGTTTTGAAACGAAACGGTCACTCGGATAGTTTTACATCGAATGTCATTAAAGAACGTATTTTTGAACTATGTCATCCTATTTTTGTCAAAAAGCAAAAAGCAGATAGATTATTAAGAACTGATCGAATTAATTGGAAAAATACTGTGGTCGTACCATACGTTGAAAACATTTCAAGAGACATAAAAAGGATTTTTCGAAGAGTAGGAATGCATACAATTTTCAAAATACCTCGCCATCTAAAATCTTTATTTCCACCTATTAAAGACAAGCTACCGCGTTTAAAAAAATGCAACGTTGTTTATTCAATTCCTTGTTTGGGATATGGTTTGGTATATTGGACAAACATCCAGAAATTTAGAAACACGTATTACAGAACATAAACATAATATTTTTTTACCACCGGTACAACACACAGCGTTGACGAAACATTCGCTAGATTTGGATCATAGATTTGATTTCGAGAACATCAAAATAGTTGATGAAGAGGCTAATTTACATCAAAGGTTATTATTGGAAACAATTCATACGATTAAACACCATAGCGTAAATCTTAGGTATGAAACTCCCAAGATAAATGAATACTACGCAACGTTATTGAATCGGTAACGTTTAACGATGAAATTCTTTCCAACCTAATTAGCCTGTTAGTTATTTTCTCGAATTACCAAACAATCGTATATTACATACAATTATGTGTATAAAATTCTTCCAATAAAAGTTGAATGTCGATAATTGAATTTACCGTTTTTGGTATATTCGCATAAATGGTCTAAAAGACATATTATGTTTTTCAAATTTACCGCCTAATATTGATCGGGATAACCTAGATCGTTTCGAATGTATTCGGTGTCTTGACAACACCCATCGATGACACACAAGCAATTACAAACAAGTTTCTGTTATTACATTCAAGCAGTTTAATATTGCATTTTGAAAATTGTACAATAAATTTATACTTTTACAGACGCAAGGCAAATAATTACATCTTGAAAATTATTCAAACTAGAATCGAAACGTCGATGATTATTTGATAACACTGTCCAACACCAAATTTGTTTCCCTATAACTGTTGGGTGTACCTTATAGAGCTTTTTGCGCTGATTCCGAATCTGGCCTTAATTTTTCTCCTACGCGTACAGTTTTGAGAAACATGGCCTTGAAAAAAACCACATTTTTCAACTTTAAACAAATATTGTGATGTTATTATAAAAGATATTGAATTCTTCTTTACGGCAAAAGATTCTGTAGACTTTTCCGAATACCGTGATATCCAATATTAATACATTATGATTGTTTAAACATGTATAAACAATGATTAACACTTTTGCACCATTTCTTGAGGATACTTTCCAGTTTATCCCAAAAAATAAGGGTCCGGCGGAAAATCGAACTATATCACGCGATAGAGCAGACTTTCATCTTGAAAAACCACCCTTTCAAATTTTCAACGTCGATGTTTTTTTCGAACTTTAAATCTGTGCAAAAATGGTGTCTTTCCGTCTTTAATGATTGTTTAAACATGTTTAAACATTCATAACGTATTAATATTGCATATCATTCTACTCGGGAAAGTCTACAGAATCTTTTACCGTAAAGAACAATTCAATATCTTGTATAATAACATCACAATATTTGTTTAAAGTTAAAAAATGTGTTTTTTTTTTCAAGGCCATGTTTCTCAAAAACTGTACGCGTAGGAGAAAAATTAAGGCCAGATTCGGAATCAGCGCAAAAAACTCTATAAGGTACACCCAACAGTTATAGCGAAACATAAAGAAAGTTGAAATTTGTTGGACAGTGTAATCTGCAAAATTGTTTTTTGATTTATCAGTAGAAATTGATCGAAACCGTAGCGCCGAGAACATCAACATTTATTATTGACTGTGTAATTTACGTATTTACGTATAATGATAAACGTGCTTTTATGTTTTTCTTCGAAAGTAGTGGTTTTTTTGCTGGTTGTCTTCCGTATAAGCCAGCTTCAACAAGACGTCTTTGAACTGTCCGTACACTAATGTTGAATACTTCGATTTCTTCGCGAATCTCAGGAGCTGTTAATCTAGGATTGCTCTTACATTTCCGTATAATTCTACAATCCGTCCTAAACATGATTTGTTCAGTTGTATGTAACTCATTTCTTCTTTGCTTTAAACAGTATGATTAATTAAGTGTACTAAACTGCGGCAAGTTTTACGCGCTCGACCGCCTTCATTTTTTGGCTGAGGATTCTTTATCGCTTTCAAAATTGCGGAAACTGTTGATTTCGATATTTGCAACGGTTTTGAAATTGCTCCAGTCGACATTTTATCCTTGTCACGAGATTCACTACTGTAGACTCAATTCTCTTGTCAATGCGTTTACGAGCCATTTTTCAAACGTTTGAAGTGTTTACTAAAAATTGTTCAGCTGAAGCTACTAGTATGAATGGAATAATCGATAAATTAGATTTCTGGTAATCTAAGAAAAATAGCTCCTGGAATTCGCGAAGAAATATTAAGAAACACGAAATATTAATAAATCGTTCGGAAACTTTTGTCGGGCTCTATTTGAAACAAATATATAAAATTTAAATATAAAAAAACAAACATATTTTTTGTAAATAAGTTTTCAGTGAAATGTTGCCGATTAGTGAAGTTTCTATCGATGTACATAAATAGATTTATTTAAAACTTCAAATGAAATACGTTAAATTGCATGAAATATGAAAATTGATATCGTTCGGAAACTTTTGTCCGCACCTGTATATCATAGTATTGACTATACTGTTAAAAATGTATTGTGCAACAAATATTGCAAATTGTACGAATGAAATTGATTTCACCACTAATTCGATGTAATATTATATAAAACCTTGTTGTAATTTATAGAGGCACGTGATTATTTTATCTAAAATAATAATCCTATTATTCAAATTTATTATACAAGTATTGGAAACCATGCGAACAAGATTTACCCTATCATAAACTAGACCTTATGTCGTAACAACTACGTATTTTTAAAAACATTTTTTCCGTTTAACAGATGCTGTAAATATCATAAAACCGTCCAAGAAAATAGTATAAATCCGTGAACCGTAAAAGACGAAGAAGTGAAACGTTAAGAATTAATTATGCACGGAGTAAACATTAGATGGAAAGTACTCGGTTGAAATGGCAAAATCGTGTGTACTTAATTGAAAGATTTTGTTCACGTGCATGGATTTCGGGACGCAACAGGATAATAGCGTATATTTATTTACAAAAACGGCAACAGAGCGTTGTAGTACTGTCGTTTCGAAACCGCTCTTTTTCCCTCTTTCCCTCTGGCCCCTCTTCCGTCCTCTTTCCCCGTCGGTCTCTCGGTTTCTTCGCTCTTTCTTGGCCTTTCTTTCTGCGGTCTCCCGCGATTTCTAATTGGGCAACGCAATTTCCTTCCTTCGGCTCGCAAGAGGAATTCCTCGATTGCACCAACACTGACGTGGATTACTAAACTTCACTCTCCTTGTCTCTCTCGGTCCCTTTTGCCTATTGCGTGTTCCCTCGTCTGACCCTGATTGCGATTAGGAAAAATAATCTTCTTCTTTTTTAAAACACGAAGTTTTACCAAAAACGTCCCATCATATACCTTGCTTGTAATCATTGGAACGACGATTTTATGCTTTCACGGTATAAATAATAGTCACTGGAACTGGATGAACTTTTAGAAGCTAGTTATAAAATGTATCCTTGCAAAATATAATGAATCGATGATAAATTCATTGTGTCTCTGTTTGATTTTTATTTACAACTATTTCCACTGTGTTGCTTTGCGACTATGTCTATAAAAAAAGAGAAAAAAATTTTAGTTATGTACGCGGATACACTATTAGGTCCGGTTAACGACAAGATAGACTCTATTCACATAATTCATGTCTGTTGTGCAATATGGTTTTAAATGTACGGAATGTTTATCGATCACAACACACAATGACATTAAATTGTAATCTGTGTGTGTACAGGTTAACTATATTGTAGTCAAGTCTATATTATATGATTCCAGTATTTATTATTCGAATTAAGTGCAATATTGTTGAAATAAATAAATCTATTACTAGGATATAACGACTAGAATAATCGAAATAAATCTAATATTAGGACATAATTACTAGAATAATCTAAATAAATCAATTATTCGATTACTAAAAAATAAATATTTAATTCAGAAAACGCGATTTGTAGGATGGAATAGGTACTCCATAGCGACATGTGCAGGTCCAGTGTAGAGGCTACCTTGAAACCCGCTAGTTTCCTCTTTCTCCTCTCATTCCACGTCCTCGTCCACCCGCTCTTTCTCTTTTCCGTACTCGCGTAAGCGATTACGCCACTGCGAACTGCATTTCTCACCTCCGTCTAATCCCATTACTGTTATACAGTGAGAAGAGATGTACCGACTCGGGTCTTCAATATGGCTGAACAATTTGAAAACCGGAAGTGCGTTTACGGTACAGCAGAGGATACAGTAAAACTCCTGGCTCAGAATTTTTAGTTACACTTTTATTCAACAGTTTGTTAGAGAATATTTATTACTGTATCTGGAGAACGCGATCGTTACTGAGAATCTTTATTAGAAGAATTTATTAGAAACTATTTTACTTAGATTTTTTATTGTGACAAGTTTTATTAACAGTTTCTACTAAAAAAATTTACCAACAATTTTTATTAACCGTTTCTATTACAGATTGTTACCAGCAATTCTTATTAAGTTTCTGGTATAAATATAAATACATGTAAATATACATATACGTTTGCAGACACTTATTAGCTACAATAGCTTATCTGGACATTTTGAGGTTGTTCACTTCAAAGTTTTAAAATAAAATTTTAAATTGGTTCATTTTGTCTTCAATGTCCACTTTTAAATTAAGAAGCGTTTTTTGGAATTACTCTTCAAACTTGTACATATTAAATGCTGTAAGTCCTGTGTCGCCACAAACCTGATACTAAGCTTCCGATCGTTATAACTCAAAAACTTTAAACAATACCAGGGAATCCAAAATCGCTTTGTAATCAGGGTATCGAGTTCAACAAGCCTGCCAAATTCCATCAAAATCCGCGATTTCGATAAACTACGATTGCTTGGCGTGAAATGGCTGATAGCTAAGCCAGACCTGTTCCCATAAATGAGGCTTTACTGTAATCCCAAAATTGATGTAACCACTCGGCACGATAAATAATGCTTGACGTTAAAATTTAAAAAACCATCTCGAACAATTTGTTCCATTTCAACCGAAGGTAAAATCCTTGGATTTTTGATGAAATGGGATCAGTGATTGAGAGACAAAAATGGAAGAGAAGGAAGGACGAGAGCAGAGAGAGAGAGGGGGGAGAGAGGGGAGAGAGATCTAAGAAATGAGAATCGGTCGAAAGAAGCAACCGGACACGCCTGGAAAGAAAAAGGAAAAGAAACGCGCGATAAAGGCATGGAATCAAAACAAGTAACATGAACGAGAGAGGATAGTGAGTGAGGGAGAAAGAAAGTGGAGAGAAGGGCGAGAGAGAGGAAGGTGAGAGAGAAGGGGATCAGTTGAGGGGTGAAGGGAGAGGGTCGGAGTCATTTCAACCGTCCTCCCGGATGTGCAGCATCATTACACGGCATTCTTCGAGGCTGCAGGATCTCCCTTTCTTTCTTCCTTCGACCGATGCGTTGACGTAACCGCGACAAAACGGAATTCTACTCTTGGGCTCGGAACGACGTTTCTGACCGTTCGGCACACTCTCTGCTATCCGAACGATGATATTCCCTGCACCAGATATTTGTATATTTCAGTCTGCAGATAATTTAAGGATCCAGAGTATTGTTACCGAACTAACGCAACATACAGTTGCGTTAATAATTGCCTAACGAACCCGAGGCAAAAATTTTCGCTGAGGAGAATATTACTTCAAATTATCTAAGGAATCGCCCCTGTCTACGTTTCTTTCTAGAATGCAATGATACCTATTTTTGTGGCATTTACGAAATTTCAACATTTTTTAACAATTTTCGAAGCCAATGCGATTCTAAGAACAGATTCTAAGTTTAAATTTTCAATTTTAAGCATTTTTCGTGCTAGAACCACGGAAGCTATGCAATTGTACCTTGCATAGTGCAATTGTATGCACTCTTCCAAATGCAGTGATATATATTTTGCCAACATTTTAAACTTTAGATATGTTTAAATAATTCTAGAAGCAATGCATTACCATTTTTTGATATACGGTGAGTGTAAAAAGTATTCGTACACTCTTTAAAATGGAATAACTCTTTTATAATTGTGCCTAATGACCTGATTTTTTATAATCAATTAGAAGCATTGGTTTACGAAATGACATGGGAAATATATTTTCCAAAAATTATAATTTACAAGGTTACATGCAAAAATAAAAAAGGCATTTTTGTAGATCTATGTTAGTTATACTGAAAATTTCATCGTAATTTGGTTGACGCAGGAAAAAACGACACGCATCGAAAGATGTACGATTCTGTGGATTTTAAGCAGAAACTGATCAAAAGTCGTGTAAAACTACGATTTTCACCATTTTTAACCGCTTGTAGCTCGCGTGTATGTTAATCGATTTCGATGAAATTTTCAGCATGTATGTAAAACATAAAATATAACAAAATAAGAAATAAAAAATAACAAATAAATAAGTTTTAATAAATGCCATCTTTATTTTTGCACGTAACCTTGTAAATATTAATTATTTGGAAAATTTGTTTGCATATCATTTCGTAAACAAATACTTCTGATTGATTATAAAAAATCAGGTGGTTCGGTACAATTATGAAAAAGTTATTCTATGTTAAAGGGCGTACGAATAATTTTTACACTCACTGTAAATAGATAATAAATGTCTGAAGAAAATTAAACAATTGATTTGGAAACAACCAGCACACGATAAATATTTTAAAATTATCGGATACAACGTGAGGTGTTGTCGTACATTTGCTATATGGATAAAAGAATTGAGAAAAGCAACGGAGATTCTCTACAAATTTTCTTGTAGCGGAGCAAAATATGTGTGCTAAATAACTAAATATAGAATGTAATAAAAAAATGATAAATATATCTGAAGAAAATGAAACAATTGATTTGGCAACAACCTGTGCACGATGGATATCGAAAAATTTTCGGATACAACATGTGTGTGAGCGTTTAAAAATCCACACAGCTAAGAGGTTGAAGCCACTGTGTTATTGGTCCGACCGGATTTTCCGGAGTCTGTCAGGCAGCGAAAAGGTTTCCGAGGAGGCGTAACATTAATCATGGGACAGGTATGTGGCAGGTCCCGAGATCTTTTTTCCTCCTAAAAGAACGATGATACACAATGGACCCGAAATCCACCCTGCTTACGTTCACGTCTGATCAATCGAAGAAAGGACCCTTCAGAAAAGTTACCGGCTCCTTTCTACCTTCCTCGGGGACCTATTAAATCTCCGATTCGAAATTCCAAAGAACGTCTTCGTCCTTCGTGCTACCAACAAAATATTCTTCATAAGAAAATTTTCTGCATTGCATTTTTCCAGATGGAAAACACGTCGTTTAACACAGTTTTTCATTGTAACAATCAAAAATATCATAGGTGTGACAATAACAATAATATCATTACTAAACATTTTTCTGAACATCTAATCTTTTATTTTATAATTGTTGATGTAGTCGAAAACATTGTATAACAAATTTCAAAACACCTAAACCTATAATAATCTAATCATTTGTTATCTCGTATGTTGTCTATTGTATTTAACATAAACATCCGCGGTATAATTATCACACTTTCTAACATATGTATCTGAAATTTTTACAACATGTTTTCTACAAACATTGTTTCTTTTAATTAAATTTCCCGAGAAATGTTTGAATAGCGCAGTTTGAGATTGATTTTTTGAATTTCAATTATATCGTCATTATTAAGTTAATATTTATGATGCATGGCGAGGGTGATTTGATTGACGAGTGGGCCCGGAGATTCGTTTTCTTTTTTCACGGTTGGATTTTTTAACAGGACGAATTCTTTGAAAAGGAAAGAAGAAGGCATAAGAATCGGTGGTACTCATAAGCCAGCCAGGATATAACAGGTAAAACAGGTTTGTGGGCGTCCAGAAACATGGGCTACCTGCATTGCTTCTCGGAGGGGTCCTTCTTCAAACCCGGCTGCCAATTCTTGCGGAAGAAAACCGAGAAAAGGGGAGAACCGGCGCACCTATGCACCTGTTCGTTAAGTAACCGTGATTAACGTATCTGTGACGTAGCCGTATGGCTCCATCTTTGAACAAATTATATGTAAACGATTCTCTCGGACCCCATCATACTAAATATTGAACTGTTTTTCATAGAAGGTATCGTGTATTTTTATATTATAATATTACATATATTATGTTATAAAAAGGATGTTTAATAATTTAGACGGACAAGGTATTTATTAAACACGAACTATTGAAACGAATTTAATCATTCAGGACATTTAATCATTTCATCTACTAAATGAACAACAATTTAATAATACGCTGCATAAGATAAACCAATAAATCAAATTGTTTATTAAACTGCAATTATTGAAGCAAAACTAATTGAATAGTCTGAACTAGTAATTGTTTAAATGTCTTAAATTGTCCTCTGTATTATTTACAGCACGGTTCGTTCGCAGACACAAAGAACTGAGTGCACATTGCCAGAATGTATTAATATTCTATTATAAAGTTAATAATATGAAGAAGTAAAACAAACAATATTAACAATATTTTATAAAATATAATATCCCATTTTCTTCAAAATATCTTGAGTAATGTAAAATAAAAGCAAATACAGTGGTAGGTACAGGTAGCCCTCCTACCACACGGCATCCTGTAACACGGTTTCGCTCTAGCACGATAGGATAAATTGCGGGAACCCTCGTACAGCACTGCAACCTATAACACTGTTTCGCTCTAACACGATAAGAAAATTGCAAAAACCTTTGTACAACACACAAAAAAATGTTTGTTTTTAATAGGTTTTCGGAACGTAAACCCCCTTCTTGTACCGGCTCTGGATCTCATATAACACGGTTTCACGCAACACGACATTTTAGGAACCTATCTACCGTGTTATAGAAGGGTTACCTGTAGATAGATAGATAAAGAGAGAGAGAGAGAACGAGAAATGATTTTCTTAGAGGTCGATGCTATGTCAACACTTATCTCTTATCATCTTATCGCAATTATTTGAATTGATTATTTTCCGCCAGCTCCGATGATCTATCATCACTATCAATGAGCTTCCTCAGTTTACCAAGTTAACAGTCGCATGATTTCGAAAATCAACAATCATACTCATGTATTAATAAAATGATTCAATTACCGCTTAATCACACCAATAACTTTCCATTACTCTTTCTGTTTTCTGTCCTTTAAATTCGAAGTGTTCCCGCGCTTTAAATCGATTATCTGCGCACGTGCAGTTGCGCAATATTTATAGAACGGGATTTCCCCGCAACCACCACTTGTAATTTCCTTTTTTAATACCTTTCATCTGTTCCCTTTGAACAAACATTTTAGCATCCTACCTGCATTATTTCTGTAAGTATAAACTATGTAACTCTTTAAATAATATTATTTTTCAGATACGGTAAAAAGAAATTCATTTACCCTGGCATGTGAAGCAAGAGTTGAAAACCGTGATACATAACCTCCTTGATTACAAAGAAGAAACAATTTGCTTTTGTCACATTGTGACTAGAAATTAAATTGAACACGAAACAATCGAGACATTCATACATTATTATAAACGTTTACAGCGTTCAAATTAAACATGAAATCCCAATTGAATGCTGTGCATCAATATTTACTCACAGGTCAACGAACGTTCCTCCCAAACAGAAGCCAGTACAAAGCACAAAAACAATTTTACAACTATCAGAGGTAGTAATATAATATAACGAAATGCAGATGTTCGCTCTGTGTTATTAGATAAGAGAGCTCGTGTTCGATCTCACGCTTCAAATATAGCTTGCGTAGTCATAAAAATTGCTTTTCTATACATATATTATCAACTCCGTGACCATCAAAGAATTTAATGGCATTTTCAAGTGCAAAATATTATGAAAAATGTTTTTACAATAATTACTTACCGGATATATACGGATCAATAAATTTTGTTAAATAATGATCACCTAATTTTTCGCAACGCCTCATTCCTCACATCGAATGAATACACGTTAAACACGAAGTGTACAAAACAAAACATAAACCGAAAGAAACGTCATGATTCTAGAGTACAATAACACACGCATCAATAAGATTCATTACTACGTGACGTAGCATAAACACTTCATGTTTTTATAACCTAAAGTTTCAAAGCAAGTTAACGTAGTTTAAGCTTAAAAAACAATTAACGTATTTCTCTGAATTTTTACGTACTTACTTTGTTCGCAACCATATTTGCAAGATATTTATTAGGTTATGTCAGTGATCGAAAAAGTATACCGAGAGACATCAACTTGAAAAAAATTTGCAACTACGAACGAATGACGAAGGATTATTTAATAATATGGATGAAAAATGTTGTTTGTAAAATGTTTAAACATTTCTTTCTTATAACTGAAATGTCTATTTGATTACATGAATCTTGTTGCTTTCGACATCGATCGAGGTGTCAGAACTATCAGACGCGACGCGAATTCGATTGCGATCGATACGAGAATCGATTTTCGCGGAAATAAATCGAGATTTGCGGAAATCTTCAATCTGACAGTACTCGGTGGTCGATAAGGACAATAACAGGGACAAAAATAAAAAAAATGATTTTCGAGACTGAAAATTGTTGTATAGTTTGATTCATTAATATCGTTGACAATTTTCGATTACATTTCATATGGCTAAGAAAATTCAAATGATTGAAAATCATTTTCGTTTTAATAATTATATCTCTTTTGTGCCGAACTGAATATGTTCAGAATTGTTTAAAAAAACTGGCAACATGATTTCAGAGTAGTAGAATAGGATTGGACACCAAATTAAGTACACATTAGCATAAGGTTATTATTGTATTATTATGTATATAATACAGACTGCAAAATAACCTCTTATTGGAGGTTACATCTGTACAATGAAAAAAAAGGATTGGATAATAAATGTTGATGTTCTCGGCCTACGGTTTCGATCAATTTCTACTGATAAATCAAAAAACAATTTCGCAGATTATCAAATAATCATCGACGTTTCGCGATTCTAGTTTGAATCATTTTCAAGATGTAATTATTTGCCTTGCGTCTGTAAAAGTATAAATTTATTGTACAATTTTCAAAATGCAATATTAAACTGCTTGAATGTAATAACAAAAACTTGTTTGCAATATTGTTCATAAAACTAACTTACTTGTTTTTTATGTGATTTAATACTTTAAAATGGACATCGTGACACACGTGTGTCATCGATGCGTGTTGTCAAGACACCGAATACATTCGAAACGATCTAGGTTATCCCGATCAATATTAGGCGGTAAATTTGAAAAACATAATATGTCTTTTAGACCATTAATGTGAATATACCAAAAACGGTAAATTCAATTATTGACATTCAACTTTTATTGGAAGAATTTTATACACATAATTGTATGTAATATACGATTGTGTTTATTGATTCGAGAAAATAGCTAACAAGCTATTGAGATTGGAAAGAATTTCATCATTAAACGTTACTGATTCGGTACGCTATGATGTTTAATCGTATGAATTGTTTCCAATAATAACCTTTGATGTAAATTAGCCTCTCCATCAATTATTTTGATGTTCTCGAAATCAAATCTATGATCCAAATCTAGTTATCAACATTTATTATTAACAATATTACGATCGATATATAGAGACATATTTATAAAGGATTGGATACATTGAAAAAACACATCTTGATCGATAGTGTTATTACTTGACAAGAATGGTACGTCTACAAAGATTGACAGATGTATTCAATTCTATAATACGTGAATAGATTAATGTTTCAAGTGACGATTCGATTTTTGTTGAAATCTTTCGAAAAATTGACCAGTGTGCGTCGCGGCGTCGCTTGGTGTCGTGGTGTCGTGGTGTCGTGGTGTCGTGGTGTCGTGGTGGTGGTGGTGGTGGTGTCGTCGTCGTCGTCGTTGGCCGTGCGATTACGAGGAAGCCACAAGGAAGTCGGTGAAGGCCCCACCATTTTCCCCGGCATTTCCCACTCGATTACAACGCTTCGATTATTTCCGTTCGCGCCATGCCGCGCGCCGGTGTCCGTCTGTCCTCGTTCGGCGCTCGGCGCTCGGCGTTCGTCGCGTCTCGCCGGTCCATTTGTCTCCGTTTGACGGCGCATGCGTATTACGTGCGGCTCTCATCTCGACGGTAGTGGGGGGGCGTGGCGGCAAGCATCCAGCGACGATCGCGGCTAGCGGCTCAGTCGCTCGGCAGCCTCGACACCGGACGGACGTGCGATAATCATCGAGATATTCCGCGCACGTTCGCGTCTCCGGAGGTGAAAGGACGAGATAGAGAGAGAGAGAAAGAGAGAGAGAGAGAGAGAAAAAGATAGATATCAGTTTTTTCGTGTTTCGCGTCCTCAACGGAAGACTGGAGAGAATATTATCGAAGTGGTGTGTGCTGGTGATACACACTCGGTCGGTCGCGCGTACGTACTGTTCACCGAGAGGATACATTTCGATCGTACGGGCCCCCAGGAACGTTCCGAGATCGGATGTCGTCGTTTTCGTCGTCTGTATAGTACGCTTGTGTAAATCGTCGGGAGTGGAATCAGATGGGATTTATGCTCGATTAGAAGAGAGACAGAGGCGGAAGGAACACGATACACGTGCGCGTGGTCGGTGTCGGCGAGATACCTGTGGATGCCAGGCAACAGCGACGCATTAGGGCGCGGATTTCTGCCCGATGACCGCCGACGGCACTCGCTCAAACTCGCAAGCCGATCCTCCGCACTGATATTACGCCGCGTCAGACGGTTCAGCCCGTGATCGAGGTAAGAATCTCTCCTCCTCTCTTCTACTTCCTCGAGCGGTTTATCGCTCGAGTGCCCGAGCGATTTCGGTTCGAGTACGAAAATACACCGATCCGATAGCTTATCTAGCTTCATTTCTCCACAATTCGGGATTGCATGATTTTTTGGAAGCTTTGTCGAGTGCTCGAGCTCTATATTGTTTGGTTACTCTGAACACTGGGTGCCGCGGGGAAGGTTGTTCCTCGGGGTAAAGTGGACGTCGGTGGCTCCAGTGGGATTTTTGTTTTGCAAATTATTCAACCCACGTGCACCTTTCTTTCGTCAACTACCTGCCTCTTCTGTCGGAATTGCCGTTCGTGTGTATATAGTATATATAATGAAGCTGGTTCGCAAAGTTAACTTTGAAAGACGGTGTTGTTCGAGTATCGGTTTTTGGGATTTTATAGTGACAGAATCTCAATTTGCAGGTTAGTTTCAATTAAATTACTTGAAATGTACCATTACGTCGGCATCTTCGAATCAACTCGTTCGTCATTAACTATAAGCTGGTAGATATAGTATCTTATATAGATATTGTTTCGAATGAAAAATTCTGCTTTTCTTCTACTCTGTAAAAGAAGCTACACGTGTTGTGATTTTTGTCGTGTACTACAATTTCCGTCGAGTTCTCGGCTCAGATTATGATAAAGTAAAAATAATGGATCGACTGTCGTGTAGTACAATTATTTCAACTTAGAAATTATTTTTTTATTAAATAGTATACGTGTTGTAATAATTAGTCTTGCGGAATCGCGTTGAATTAATAACTTTACCGAGATTGCTATAAATTATAAATTGGCAGATCAGTCATCTGCCATTAAGATTATCTACACTTACAAATTGATCGTGTTTTTATTTTTTATTTTTAGCAGACGTTACACGTGTTGCTTCGAATTGATAGCTTGTCCGAGTTGCCGTTAATTATAAATTAATAAACTCGCAATATTTTTTCCATTTATTTTTTTAGTTTCTCGCGTCGTTTGATTTTGTCTTTTACAGAAGTCTTTCTTAGAATTGACTCGATAACTCTTGACACTGTTCTCCACAAACCATAAATCGATAGATGTACAGGAAAACGAGTTGTACTTACAAATTTGTTTCGTTTTCCTAATCACGTTCTTCTATCTTATACTCGGAACTGCTGTGAACTGGTCATCTGTTTACCACGCTCAGCAATGTTATCCTTGTTGTTCCTCCAGCCTTGCTACTTTATATGCTTCCTTCGTTTTCCGGAAGTGGTAACAACACGTAAGACTGTATGTACTAAGAAAACACGAAGCAAGTTCGCACTAACAGACAAAATGATAAAACACCCGGATAGTTGCTGGCATAAGGACTTAATATTATATTTAAGATGTGTTAACTGTTTAAGACATTTTATTTATGACCAAATTTTTTATTTAAACAAAACTGATACAATTGTACCAAAATTATAAGAGTGGTATCGAAACTACGCGAGACCTGTGTAATCGAATAAAATTGTCAAATCTTTAGAATATTAATTAATGATTGGACGTTCTTCGTATACATAGATACACCTCTGTCATTTAATTTGGCAGAATTTTATAGAATTATTTTTACAAATTTTTGGCATTTTTCATTTAACTTTCATGTTTCTGAAGTACATATGTATTTCCAACCGTCAGGCACTACCAAAAAGTATTTTTTCGCCGCTTTTCTGGCCACTAAAGACTTCTTCTTTTGCTTACAATTACAGAATTTCTATTTGTTCACTCTCATTTGAAGTTTTGTCTGTTGGCACGTGTTTAGTTTCATTATTTGTTTAATTTCTATTAATAAAAACAGTTCAGCGAAGATTTTCTAAGCCATTCGCATAATCGTAACTGGATACAATGACTTTCTTCATGGACCGACGGTGTCTTATAATTTTGTCGTATTTGACCTTCAAAACGTTCTTCCAGAAAGTTCTGACACTTTTTATTTGTTGACGTCGTAATTGTACTTTGGAATCACGCGTACTACATACATTTTGTTCTTGTTTCAAGTACGTATGTTTATACATATGTATAGAAATAAGAATTGGTTTGTGTAAATTCATTTAATCCCATCGACTCTAAGAAATTCGTAAAAATTGATTGAAACCGTGAGAAATTGTTATCTTGACTAGGCGCGTAATTCAAACGGGAGCGCACTGTAAATAAACTTGCCCACTATGTTCGTATCTTATCCTTTTTCTTTGCTACTCCTTTTCTTATCGTGTAACATCCGATATGACGTTCTCTTTATAATAATAATTTTGCATAATCAATTTATTTCAAGAAACAATATTGCCAGTATATTCAAAATGTTTTCGAATATGTAGGTGACCGTGAAGCATCTTTTTTAAAATTAAAATTTGTATGATACGATTCTTTCTATTTCAACCTGAAAATAAAAATTTTGCTTCGAGCTACTGAAAGCTGGGAATAGTGAAAAATATTTTATTTATTCTGGAATAGTTTTCTCATCTTCTCTTTTTCTTTTAAATTATATCTTATCGGATAAGAAACAAAATTGTGTAAAAATTATAGTTGTCGCAGTACAAACAGAACACGTTCTTACAGGATTAAAGTTACAGGAAAATTTTACGCGCACGTTCCTGGATAATTATTGAGGAAAACCAGCTTTTCCAAGAAATTTTTCAATGTAATCAGTTGTACTGTTTTACCGACGGAATAGACGTGGCAAGTTTCCTTGTATCAGAGTATTGCAACAATTTCAATGTATTGATAAATTTTTATTCCAAAATCAAGTATAGTTTCCATTTTTTATGAATTTATACATTGAAACATGATATTCTTCATTTATTCGCGGTTCTTTTGCAAAGACTAATAAATATCTCGTCACTACTATTAATAGCCAATTAACTATTTCCGTAATTGCGTGGTATAGTCTAAATAAAATCAAACCCTTCGACCTTTTACACCATAAAAACTACGTAGGATGTTGGAAAATAATTATGGATATTGATGCGACAATATATACATAGATTACAGATCAATACTAATTTTGTCAAAAAATAGTGCATACGTGCGTCAACTTTCAGACTTGTTTTTTCTTAAAAATAGTGCATTATATGAAAAGTCCATATTTTCGCACAGAACCGTCCTGTTTCGTTGCTTGATAAAGTGTCGTTTATTTGGTAAATAGAAAATAATATTTCATTTGTAAATAAGAATTAATCTATTTATTACTAGACATAATATTAGTACAATTTTCTTTACATTTGTATCATAAGAGTCTACTTAGCATCCGTTCCTTTAAAATCAAAATAAAATACCGTTTTGCGTTGTCAATATTGAAGCAGTAACCGTGGACATAAATATAGATTTTCTTTTTCTATTAGGAAATCTCGTTAAGGACAAAATAATTCTAATAATCGTAGTTGCGAAGAAAATAGTACAGGGGTTGGATACAATTTTTTTTAGTTTTGCTCGACACCGCTCATACTAGTTTGAACGTTTGAACCGTCTTTGCAAAATATTATAATATTATAAGACTAAAATGGAAGCACGACTTGGAATTTTTAATAATTTTGTGTCGTAAAAGTTGTTCTATAAGATAACATTCCTGTACCGGTATTGTATTTAGCTAATTTTTTGCAATTCCGAGGGTTGGTAGGGTCAGCGTAACAAATTTACAGATACGTAGGTGCCCGGGAAAAAATTAACCTCTCGGCCCTGTATCGCTCAATTTCTAACTGTACGAGGAATTTCTATGGTTCCTCCACTCCCCAGACTCTTTCTACGCGCGTAGGTGCGTAGGCGCGGACACGTGTGTGCACGCACTCGACGCAGGACGCATACGTGTGCGCACGCACTCGACACACGGACACAACCGTGCACGGGTACGCCCGCGCGCGCGACGGCTAAGCGGACCGACTGTTGCTTACGCTCCTTGATCGTTATTCAGGAAGTTGCACGTTATCATTTACATAACACGTGAGCCCGAACAAAATCATACATAATTCCTTCCTTCTTAGCGCGGCCGTGTTACCGTTTCTCTCTCTCTCTCTCTCTCTCTCTCCCTTCGCCTCTCTCATTTTTTCTTCCGGTTTGTTTCCACGCCGCGGAGAAAAACGGAATTTTTCGCCATCAACTCGTAAAACATGTTGTTCCAAGTCGCTCGCTCGCCTGTCTCGAAAAACAACGCTTCCGACCGTTCGAACTTTGGTAATTAGAAAAGCGTATTTTGTCTGCGACCAGTTTGAACCTACGCAAGGTAATGTTGGGCCTCGGAGACCCCAGCTTCAGATTTTTGAAAAGAATTTTTATGCGAATAAAATTGAATCTGTTTGTTTACGTTTTATCCTGTGTTATTCTTTATCCCAAAATTAAAAATGAGGCTATTTATGAAATTCGTTTGTCGGGGTCTAAGAGACCCTACCTTACTATTTATGTGTGATCAGACCTTACCTTGCGAGGGTTAAGGGCAGCATTTGGAAAACATTTTGAAAAAGGATGCGAAACGTTCAGATAAACTTTAACAAAAATGTTGTAGTTGTAAAATTGCTCAGAAAAGATTTGACCTTGCCACGACCCTTGTAGGGAACTGAGGATATTTTAAATGAATGTTTGTAATAGAATGTAGCAATTTTGACTTCGTACATCATTGTGTAGTTCGCGTTAATTTCTAGTAAAATACTTTAGCACAAAAGTTCTTGAAAATTGTTATTAAAATTGTTTACTAAAAGTATATCGGAACATTTGCATACAGCCGGTACAGTGTTGGAATATTTTTTCAGATTAAGTAAACTGCTAATAACTTGGTAAATTTTTCTCAATAAGTGTTTGATAAACATTAGATTTCGTTCGAAATGAAATGTTCAAAAACGCAGAATGGATTTGCTACTCAGCAACATCAACGACTGCGTTGAAACAGAAAAATTCAGTTTTTCTGAATAAATCTGGAGAAGTCGCAGAAACCCTCGGACGCAATCTTGTCGCTAAACACGATTTCGCGCACAATTAAATTTGTATGTTTGTTAATTACTAGGTTCCCGGTGCTTAAATACAAAATCGTAACGAACTGAGGGTAAAAGCAGGAAAAACAAAAAAGGGGGCTACAAAACGGGTTAATTTGCAAGAGTTAATCGCATTACTTTTCAAGCGAGAAGAAGTTTTAGGTTTTTCTCCCCCCTCGATTTTCTATCGCAGTTGCAGTGGGTGGGAGACTGATAAGAGCTGGAACGAAGTAGAAGGAACGGGAAGTGGGTGGTGGGGTGGGGAGGAGGCAGGAGGGAGAAGAAAGCCTTTCGAAACATAATTCCGGCCGGAAGAGACGGGAACCCGGAAGCGAGGGAGGAAGCACTACGCTCTCAGAATGCCGAGGGGGTGGAAATTTCTGTTCGGAGCCCTCCGGGGAAAACTCGATCGATCGTTAAGATCGCAGACGAGGTGTCGACGTCGAACCACCTGCGAATTTCATCGCCCACGAATATACTCCTTCGCTGTTCCTCCCGATATTCCACTAGATTGTTCTCGCGATTTTTCTTTAGTAATAATCTCCGGAGCCATGTTCTAGTGGTAGTTTATAATCATTATTTCTGCTAATGTTTTTCAGCTAAAATTTCTAGTCATAATTTTCAGTCACAATCTACAATTCTACAGTAACAATGTTCCGGAACAGTGTTACTGAAAGTCTATACCGAAAATTGTTTTAAGTATTTATACAGAATTATTGAAGTATTAATATATATTTTTGAAAAGTACAATAACTGTAAAAGTACAGGAAAGAAAGCCGCACGATTGATTCCTAGAACGCGAAGGAATAATAAAATGTGTAAATGGTTCTCTTATCACGATTTTATAATACTGGAATATTTGTTGTTATCTACTATACTATTACATTTTTACAGAAATCAATAATCATTTCCTTTTCCTTTTCGTGGAAATAGTAAAGACAGCCACATATTCAAATGGAACGAGATCTACAACAGACTGACTTAGATTTTACTTTTTGCATGTGTATTAAATGATACTATTCAATAGTTCTCGAAAGAAATTTATTATCATAATTACTAATAATTACACATGAAACGTGAGATCGAAGTATTAATAATTTTAATGTAAAGAATTTTGTTTTAAATAATTCAATATAAATTTTAATATAAGATTTACCATATTAAATACTCGAAAAATGTATGTAATATTACATAAAAAGGCTCGTTTTAAAAATGACTCGCCATCAAATTGTTACACACATGCACACAATTACATAAAGCACAATAAAAGCTGCATTCCAAACATTATTCCTCTTAATCATTACCAAACAGCCAGAAAGTTTCTTACGTTTCCAAGAAAATCACAAAGCTTATCACTTTGTTTGCTACGTCAACATTTTGCGCAACACCTTCCAAGCAGAACCTCCAAATCTCAGTCTTACAATTGTTGCTAGAAACGTTTACTAGAAATAGTAATATTCGGATGAAAATTTCTAAAATGTTACAGAATATAGTCTCGATTCTAAAATAAATTTCTAGTATATTGATTAAAAATGTCTTGGGTCGTTGGGACAGAATTATTTAAATGTTATGAGACGTTTAGTAGAACTAATATTTTCTAAAATAAATATTCCGTCAGCAAATATGTTTACTGTTCACTCGAAATGTTTACTGGAAATTAGTACCAGAAATTGTTGACTAGTAATTGCTACTAGACATATTCACTAAAAAAGTATAACGAACGCTGGATTAATTGGTGAACGTCGTGACGTGTCCGGTAAGAATTTAAAAAATAAAATGTCGGCTTCTCCGGCACACCCCCACCCTCTCCCGCGTTCAGGAACCGGTCCGAATCGAAACCGGAAGCGCGGACCTTGGACTCCTCTCTTTTTCGTCGTCTTTCTTTACTCTTTCGAGAGAAACGCCTCGATTCGATCTTCTCTCCTTCCTCCACCCCCTCTTACTCTTTCTCTTTCTCTTTCTCTTTCTCTCTATCGTCTCTCGGGCTTCCTTTTCCCTTTCCTCCGGTTCCCGGTAAGCCGTCTCATGGATAGATGGTCCTTCCCTTTCCCGTTCGACCGGTTAATTCCGAGAGGGAGCAAAAGGAAGCAGACGCTCGCGATAGATGGCATCCGGTTCCCCTCTTTCGAGGAAAACCCGAGGAGGAAGTCGCGTTTAAAATACCTTCCAACGACGTTCCAACCGGTCCCTCTTTCTCCCTTCATCCTACGGAATCGTCCTTTGTCCTGCACGCCCTTTTACTACGCCTCCATTTTTGCGACGAGAAGCAGTGACTTTTCGAGAGATCGTTTCAGCGTAGGCGATTCCGTGGGGAATTACGCGGGGAATTACGCGAGCTGGCGGCAAGTGCATCGATGTAGATAGTGGGAGTTGAAGGCGGAGGGGGTGATCTCCATTATCTGAATGATTGATTATTATGGACAATACGTTAGCATACTTTGGGTCATTTATATTTTGGGTTAAATTCTAAGGGAAATTAGCTGATGCATACAGTGAGCCACGAAAGTATTCGAACGCCCTTTAAAACAGAATAACCTTTTTATAGTTGTACCAAATGACCTGATTTTTTATAATCAATTAGAAGCATTGGTTTATGAAATGATACGCAAATAAGATTTTCCAAAAATTATAATTTACAAGGTTACATGCAGAAATAAAAAGGGTAATTTTAAAAATTTTTTTATTTGGGCCCTTAACGAAAATTTAAAATATATGTTAGTTATATACATGCTGAAAATTTCATCGAAATCGATTAACATACACACGAGCTACAAGCGGTTAAAGATGGTGAAAATCGTAGTTTTACACGACTTTTGATCAGTTTCTGCTTAAAATCCACAGAATCGTACATCTTTCGATGCGTGTCGTTTTTGCCTGCGTCAACCGATTTCGATGAAATTTGCAGTATGTGTACAACTAACATAGATCTATAAAACATATATTTTAAATTTTCATTAAGGGCCCAAATAGAAAAATTAAAAAAAATACTTTTTTTATTTTTGCATGTAACTTTGGAAATTTTGTTTGCATATCATTTCGTAAACCAATGCTTCTAATTAATTATAAAAAATCAGGCCGTTTGGTACAATTATGAAAAAGTTATTCTATTTTTAAGGGGCGTACGAATACTTTTTACACTCACTGTATCTCTCTCTGCAATAAAGATCGGTATATTTTAGATTATATTATAGAATATATTATGTAATACACAATTTTTGCTGCGCCAAAGATTAGTATATTTTAGATTATAGTAAATTTTAGTCATGATAAAGTAGTCTTAAGGCCGTCTAAAGGTCATCTAAAAATTCGTAATGTATTATGAACTAAAATGATGAATATTCTGTTGCATTGTTTCCACCAAAAAGTTATGTACTGCTGAGCGCTCACAAGAAGGTCCCTGGCCGGAATGCGGTGACCTAGGCAAGAATGCACGCCCGATTGGTTAGTTTGGAAGGACCGGGCCTTCTATTGGCCGAAGCAATCACACACACACTACTACTACGACTATGCAGAACGATAGGCCCCTCTTGCCTCTGTGCCCTCCCGGGGACCTTCTTGTGAGCGCTCAGCAGTATATGTACAGACACCATAGAGTAGTTATAAATCTTCCTCTTTATCGTATTGTTTTGTTTTTCTAAGGAATAACAATAACAGTTTCGGGGAAGTAAATTGCATTATCACGTTGGAAATCATTGATACAGTTACTTATAATATATTTATTGTTGTTATTAATATTCTTAACATCGGTAAGAATAAAAATGATTGTTCTTTTTTTTGTCTGTCTTATCTTCCAGTCAAACGTTCTAAGTAAAATTACAATAACTATCGACCGTCTTGATGAATACTACATTCATTTTCTAAATGCATTACAAACGAATTTAAATTACAAGTGTCGTAGAGTCTGATAGAAAACTGTGAATGTATTATAATATATCACACGAAGCCTGTGGAACGTGTTCTGCTAAATATGTATAGCGTATTGAAGTCTTCAAAACATCATAATTCACAAGATTTAGGAAGACGATTATAATTTAAACAATGACAGATACATATATGAAAGAATATTATCGAAAATTTTTCAGTACGCGTCAGCTAACTGTTAAAACTGCCCAATAATAGAATATTACCGATCATTTTTTGCATTAAGTTCACTGTTAAAATTACCCAATAAATGAATATTATCGAAAAATTGTCTGCACGAATCTCGCTATCGAAACTGTCCAATGGAAAAATTTATGAAACACGAATAAAGGTGCAAAAATAGGAAGTTACGAATTTTTTCTCCGTTTAAAAATTTATTAATACCATATAAAATATCGTACCTAAACAATATGAATACCATATAATTCTAAGTCATGAACTATTTTCAAATATGAAATCAGTCATTTTCATAAGGTATAAGGTCGAGTTCTTTAAAGTTTTGTCTTCTAAAAAGGGTAAAACCAAATTGATTTTTGGTCAGATCATTCGATAAATCAACTGTAACAAGTTTCAAGTCGGCACCTCGACCGCAATGATAGTTATAGGGTGAGCACGGTTTAATGAATTATGCTCTATCTCTTCTGTTCTGCTTAACAAAAAATTCCGCAAAAATTCATGAACATTCTACCTAATAGCACACATGACAGTGAATTATTTCATAATTTTTTGTTGCAAAATCGATTTTTTAAAAGATCCGGAAGCACATTAGAAAAAGAGGGGGGGCATATTGAACCCCTGTTTACAGCATAAACTTGTTTCAAAAGTGTGCTGAAAAAATCCTCGAAAATTCATTCGCGGAGCGAGTTTTACCACACGAAATTCGGGTCATTTATCGAGCCCCTGTTTCCAGGGGAAACTTATCACAACAGTGACCTCACAAAATTCGTCCGAAAACCGAATTGCAGAGAAATTTGTCAACCAAAAGTCGGCGAAATAGTTTGTTTATCATTAAAACGAGAACGTCGATGATTCGGACGGTTTTGACATCTCGATCACGATGTCGTCGAGAGACAGAGCAGCGAGTTTGGCAGGTTATCGAGCGGCTGGCAAGTCTGTGTTTATAAATACGGGATGGAGGAAGTACCGCAATAATACCAGCGGCTAGTGCCGATCGTTATTACCGCAATATCGAGCCGCCAAAACCGAGGAGAGCGGGGAGAGAGAGGGAGAGAGAGAGAGAGAGAGAAACAGCGCGGGAAGCTTTATTTGCTCATTACGAAAATAATCCGCGCGCGTCTCTGATCTGTATTTCGGAACCAATGCCACTAATTTTGGAGTCGGCGCGGCGGTGTCAATTAAAATTTTCACGGCTATGAAAATAATGTCTGAAATATTTTAGGCTTCGCTATTTTATCACCCCGCGTGACTGGATATCCGTTTGTTATGGGACTCTGTAAATAAATTTTTTATAAGTAATCTTTATTATTTAATATATTTTATATAGAAAAATTATTTTCAGTTGTTTCAACTTTGTCTTGAAATTTCTGGGGACATCCTCAAAAATTATCTTGTTATACAATCGCATGTGTTAGGTTCAATTTGCAATAAAACAGCTTTTTTCAAGTGCCTTGTTATACAATACACATTAGAACAACTTTATGATTATTTTACCATGAAACTGCTAATTTGTTTATTATGGAACTTCAGTGTACGCGTTTACACATCTTTCGTTTGTGCTCACAAATTTTTAGACGAAGACACGATTAAACATTTTCTTGTAAAAAATGCACACAATACGAGATATGATCCAATTTCGCAATTTTTTAACCGTGAAACTGCATACTTCTTTATCGCATAAGCTTTGTACACATTTGCTCGTATTCCGTCTACGTCGAAAAATTTGAAGAGCGTGGGGACAAAATTGTAACTTTACCGCAAAACTATAAACCCGTTTATTATCCAGCTTTGAAACGAAAAAGTAGACGATCGAGATGGATGGGCGAGGGGAAGGGAGATGAGAATCTCTGCGGAGGCACAAAGAGAGCATCGGGATCTCGAATTCACGTGCGTGCAACTAACGCCGACCGGAAGTCGATAAAAAGGCTGCTTCACCCTCGTCACTCGGCAGCGGCTCCTCCTCATGGGAACCAGCCTCTCTTCCGTCTCCCTTCGTTCCTCTCTCGTTTCTTGTCTCGCCTTTCCCCCCTCCCGCGCCATCCCTCTTACTACACCCTCAGCTCGGGAGAAAAGGCTTCTTTCAAGTGGCCCAGTAAACTTGAAAACCATCCTATGAAGATGCACTTTGCTCTCCAAAGGTGTTTCTTTATACCGAGATGTCTGCGAGACAGTGAACGCTTGCCGTTACCCCTCTTTCTAGTTTATTTTCCCTGTAGGGGATCGTGTCGTACCGATGTCTTCAATTAAGCGGAATTTTTTACTACCAGACCTAGAAACTGTAGAATTATTTATTTGTTCTTGATATTTAACTTCTGTTGCGTCGTTTACAAAGCTGCAAACATTTTATTTATAACATTTCAGTTGGAACAAATAGATGAGTCGTTGCATTTAACTCCTTATAAAATTAATTTCCTAGAAAATTGTTAAAATCTCAAAAAATTTTATTAAAGACGTGTTTTTATACTAGTGAAACCTTAGTTATTTTAAATTTAACCCTAATAATACTTCTTAGAAATTCTCACTAGAAGTGGCAAACAAAATTTGTTACTATAATGTGTCCCTAGAACTTACAATTAAGACGGAAGGGTAGTCACGTGACAAAACTAGGAAGGAGCGAACTGGAATCTAACTGGATTTTGGAACCAGGTTTTTGTCCTTATTTGAACAGATTTTGGGCTGGATGAGGGCTCATTCTAAATACAGAGGGCTCTGCTCATGATTTAACAAGATTATGTTTATATCTAATAATATGAGTGTACAAAGTAGGGGAAAAATTGAAAAAAATCCCGCAGATTCCAATATACTTTTCTGTCACTAAAAGATTTTTTCGACCGATACGATGAGGCACAGCGCTCTGCGGTGAACCTACCTCTATCAAATCCTTCCTCTATCAAAAAAAATATGCTCGTATAAGGATAAAAACCTGGTTCCCGCAAATACATGTTTCGACCCAAAATCTAGTTAGATTCTCGTTCCTTCCTAGTTTTATCACGTGACTACCCTTCTTAAGGACTGCGTCTCCTAGACAGACGACACTCGTGCGTGACTGCACACAGTCACCACAGTACACTCACACACCGCTAGACCACGTATACGTACGCGAGGATTGCAAGGGTCCGGGATTCCACTTCTGATTTCTCAATAATGCAAAGACGGGGTTCCTTATTAGTCAAAATCGGTAGATAAAAGATCAATCTAGGGGGCTATTTGCTTCAAAAGTCTTACTTTTACGTTTACGACGCGTAATTCTCATTATTCTGCAGCATGTCGCGGAGCCGCGAGTAGCAATAGAGAGGCGACGTTGCTGCCGCCTATCGTGGCTGTCGATATGCTACCGAATAATGAGAATTACGCGTCGTAAACGTA
>CM052204.1:16166567-16198361 GCA_028455805.1 Lasioglossum figueresi
ATACTATATATAACGTATATACAGGGTGTCTCAAAATTCATTCAACATCCGGAAATGGGAGGTTCCTGAGATCATTTGTAGCGACATTTTCCTTCGGAAAAATGTCGTCCGAGTCTTTGTTTAGGAGTTATTAACGAAAAACACGGACCAATCAGAGCGCGACTACTGCGGATTGATTCTCGCTCGGCCAACGGCGACGCCACGATAAGCGAAACCTGTCGCCGAGTCGGACACCGTTCGCAGTAGCAGCGCTCTGATTGGTCCGTGTTTTTCGTTAATAGCTCCTTAACAAAGCCGCGGACGCCATTTTTGCAAAGGAAAATGTCGCTTCAAATGATCTCAGGAACCTCTCATTTACGGATGTTGAAGGAATTTTGAGACACGCTGTATCTAAATACCTTCTATTTTTCTTACACAAATAAAGTATAGATCATCTTATCCATACATGGGCACGATTACGATTTCCGTGGGCCCTACTGTGAAGGTTAAATTTGTGTTCCTGGGGTCATTTTAAGAAAAAAATGATTTGATCTAACCTAACCTAACCTAACCTTCCCATTGTAGATGTCATCCAGAATTTAGTCTTTTCAGAACGGAGCCTACACCGAAATATAAATATACTCAGAAACTGCGCAGCTGTTAGAAAAATGTCATACGACATAAATTGTTGGAAATTTAATTTTCTACAGAAAAGATCTCTTGATTTATAAAAAACAGGAAATCTACTTTATCGGCTAAAACAGGCCCATTCGATACCCGTTATATTGTATACGTTTTTTTTCTTAAAATAACCACAAGAACACAAACTTAACCTCTAAACAAGGGGCCACGGAAATCGTAATCTCCCCCATACATAGACCGTACAAAATTTTCAAAATTGATAAAATATAAAAGGCAATGATACTTTAGTTTTATTTAAAAATTTCCACACAAACCCAGATATAGTTCATACCTTTTTTTTACTTAATGAAGTTTCAATGAAAATGCAGTCGATTAAAAATCTAGTGCCATAGAAAATAAAATTTAACTCCATTCCAGTTTGTTAATATTTTTCCCACGAAACTAGAAGTCCGTAGAATTTTTTTAAATTCAATTAATTTGAAAATTCGAGTAATAGAATCGATTTTTCGGTTTTCCGGAAGTAGAGAGTATGTGCGCGTGGTCGTGGAGCGATCGAGGGTATGGAAGAGAACGGAGTATAGTGACCACGTGTGTTAGCTAACTGATAAACCTCTGTTCGACGACGTGTCACTGACCCTCTCTCGTCAACTCTATCGCCTCGTATGTGGCGTTATTTTTCTGAGGTTTCTTTAGCAATTTTCCTCCTCAGTTTCCCTTTTGTTAACCATTCACGCAAACAAAATTTTTTAGAAAAGAATTATTTGCGACGTTCGCCGATTTAAATTGACTATAAAAATGTTGTCAAATTAGACTTCGGTATTATATATTTAGTATTCGTTTTTAAGCTTCCACAATATTAAAATTTATGTCAATCACGCCACATCCGTTTAGTTATGAATATTATTTCACTCTTTGTCTATATGTATATTGCGCCGGTCATGCACGTTTTTACGTCAACTGCTAAATATTAATATTCGGTAAATAAATATTATCAGTCGTTTCTCCGTCGCAAATTTTAAAGGAGCATTAAAAGGAAAAATACACTTAGTTAGCATGAAGTGGTTGCACGAAAAACATCCATAAAGTTGTCTTTTTCAAAGTTGCTAAAAAGTGAAAATTGTCTTAACTATATTCTGCTGACGTAAAACTTTCATGATCGTGTGCTCCATAAACTTTAAACGTTAAACATTAAATTTCTTGAACCCTCGTATACGTTTCTTTTTATAATATTGTACGTATTGAAGTGAAACGTTGTTTAACATTTACAACAAATATTACCAATTACTACTATTATCCCACGAACCTGAACTAACAAGTTAAATAACAGATTAATTACAATGAACAGTAACAAACAATAATATTACAAACTCGGACATTTAACAACCTAGTATTTGCGCATGGTCTGTCACTATCATGACCACCTGTCAGTGTATCAGCTGATTTAGTCGTAAAATTCTAGAAAAGTCAAAGCGATTACTCTTAATTGTGATAACACAGAGGCGTCGGGGTTCTTAGGTGCTTTCTACAGCTGCGACGGCGACAACTTCCGAAGGGTCCCAGCAAATGGACGTTGATTTGCTTCGTGTGCTTCGTTTCAGCCCTCCCCGTCCCTCTCCGTCCCTCTCCAACTCTTCTCTCATTTCTCTCCTCTCTCTTCTTCTCTCTTCTTCTCTCTTTCGCAAAGGAGAACGAGAAAGCACTTCCTTGTGAGTTGGCGAGAGCGTGACGTAAGCGGACGCGCGAGCATCGGGTTCACCGACCAACTCAAGGTCGCGGAAACTTGACTTTTCCTTTTCCCTTGTGACGCATCTCCGGTTTCGTCATTTCCCATTTTTTGATTCCTGTTTCTACATTTCTTCAACCTCCTTGTCGTACAATATTCTCCGCAGTAATTATTGCGCCGCGCTGTTGCAAAAATTACGGTTGTCATCAGCTTAAGACGGTAGACTCGTTTCCACAATTGCAAGGTGTGCGAGATTCGCGTTTTCATTTCTCGATAATACAAAAATGGGTGTTTTCAGTAGACAAAAACGCTAAACAAAAGATCGATCTAGGGCGCTATCGCCCTCAAAAGTACTATATTTTCGTTTACGAGGCGTAACGTGCATTATGTAGCTATTTTCATAGCTGCATGTGCAGTTGTATGATTCCGAATAATGAAAATTACGCTTCGTAAACGAAAAAATAGGACTTTCGAGGACGATAGCGCCCTAGATCGATCTAGATTGTATCTAGCGTTTTTGACTACTGAAAACTCCCATTTTTGTATTATCGAGAAATGAGAACGCGAATCCCCCGATCCTTGCAATCCTGGAAAAAGGAGTCTACTCCCTTAACAGGATCCTAATATAACAATTCAACTGCGGATCCGTATGCAAAATGAAGATTGTCTACATCAATTGCAAGGCGCTGGAATCGAATCGAATTTTATTTCTTAAGTAATTATTGCTTTAACAGATTTATTGTTGTATACGTTTCTACGATTCTAAAGTTTGCGAACAAATCCATTGAAAATTTTGGAAGTTGATTTCTTCCCTAGACAAAAAGAGTAAATATACTCATTGAAAAGTTTTTCGCTAAATATTGCTCCGAGAACATTTTTCTAATGATCACGCATCATTAGACAGCGGATCTTTATGCAAAATAAAAATTTTCCACCTGAATTGCAACAAACTGAAGCGAAATGGAAATTTATTTTCTTTCTGAATATATGTTTAATAGACTGAAAATAATACAACAGTATTTTTAAATTCCTCTAAGGTCTTTACTGTTTTAAATTGCACTCATTCTTCCATAAGAATTTAATTTCTCAAACGATTTTATCATTGGATTTTAGAAAATATTTACAAATTCATAAAAAAGCAGATCAAAATCTTTTACTGTTATAAATCCATATACGTTATTTAACGAAACTAAAAAAAACATGGGAAATCGAAAAAATTTTACAGTTTTGTATCCGATACAAAAAAGTCTCTTCCATTACTGTTGTAGATCGAAACATGTTATGCTATGTAATTGAAGGAAAATAAATAAAGGAAGTACATAGTGTGTATATTGTGCTATTGGATGCACGAATGGTAGAAGCGTAGAAACGCAAAGAAATTTGCCTTCGGCGGCGAGGGGTTAAAAAAGCGGTCGCGGTATATCGCGAAAATCCAGGGTAATCATGCAGTGCGCATGCGCGATGGATCGTTACGGAGTTCGAGCGTAACGTGAATTATGGCGGAGGCAAACAGAGTGCACCGAGATCGGAGAAAGTCTTCGGCTGCGCGACCCCCAGATACGCAACCGTTATTATGTAATTTTTTCACAGCCTGTCCTACTGCTATAGACGGTAGAATGCGAAATTCGAACACGTGCGACTCCGAACTTCTTTCTTGTTCTTATTCCTTCCTCGAATATTTAAATCGTGACAAGTTACTTTCTTGAAAAGTTTAATTAAAATGAAAACATGTTCTACATTAATGCTGGACAGAAAATGTAAAGTAAAGAAAATGTAAAGTAAAGAAAATATTGAAGTGTTGAATCAACATGCACATACATACAGAAAAAAAGTTTTTTAGAATATCGTACTAACGTGTAGATTAATATTAAAGAGATAATTGTATAATCCGGAATTTTTTCAAATATATACAAGAAATATACTGTTTTGATATACTCTTTTTGAAATATACTGATATGATTAATATTTAAAATATTAAGAAACATTTGTGACAAAAAATAATGCTTTTCAAATATTACATTAATATGCATCTCAATGCATCTTCAATAATTTTCTTGTAAGTTATTGTTTAAATTATTGTTGACTTGTTGGTATAATAAACTTGATTATTATTCGATTACAGTCGTTTCTATCAGTAAATGGAAAATGATTAAATTCTATAATTTAATTGAATAAGGAATATTGAATGTTTCGTAACGTTTGTTATTTGAGCATACCAAGTAATAGTTTGTGGCGCTGTAGAAGAAAAGAGCGACGGCGCGACGGTTTCGTGGCATCAATTGATAACCTAGTGCCGCGAGCATCTGGTAAACAAAAATCGCCGACATGCGCAGTGTAGGCGAAAATGTTTTCAATCGATACTGTTCTTTTTACAAGCATTGTATTATATGAAAACAAAGGAATATTTTTAAAAATACAAAAAAATTAATAAATACTAAACTGTGGAATTGTAGTAGGATACAGAAGAATGAAGTTACAGCCATTCTTCTAAGCAATATAGAGGAAAATGAATCTAGTGTAAAAGTGCCGTGTCGTTGGCAGTAGCAGGTAATAGCGCGTGTCGCAATGACGCTAGACAAACCTGTTATCGTCGATATCTCTTCGTTATCGATGAATCAATAGCGGATTGCTTCAGAACGTGAACAGAAATTCGAAACCGCGAGGAGAGATAAAAACAGATGTGAGAGGGATAGAGAAAGAGAGAGAGAGAGAAGGAGAGAGAAGGAGAGAGGAAACGGTCGAGCACCCGGAAGAAAAGAGAATTGACTCCTCTCCGCGCGATAAATCTTAAGTCCTCGTCAAGGATCTTCCGCCTTCTGCTGCTCCGGCCAGAACGAAAGCGCACTCGACGAACGCTTTTACACTTTTGACGGTGTACCCGTTTTAATTAATGCTAAACGCGACCGGCCGAGATGGAACGGAGATTACCATCCGACGAAACCCGTTCCCTCCCCTCTATTATTAATGATTCACGGATTATAAGACAACCTGATAGGACGATCGATCTCTCGGTTCTCGTGACTGTCCGCTAACCGGAAGTCCTTATTATTTCGCCAGCTATTTGTACTCTTTTCGTCCCTCGATTGCTTCTTAACGTCTTCACTTACGACGAGTTAACACGCCACGAGAATTGTTCCTTTTCTTCTTCATTTAATAAATTACTCCTCCACTTTGTTCTGTCATAATATTCCATTAGTGTGGCACGAATGTCACTAGATTATTTAAAATTCGAATATGCTCGTGAAAGAGAAAATATGAATTTTTCAGAAATAAAATAGTCATTCCATTTTTAAACAGTCCAGTCAAAGTTTTGTTATGTCAATTTTTTATTTGTTTTGTTTGTTACGCACTTTTCTATGCTAATTTTTACAATTGTTTTCAGCTCTTCCATTTTTTCAACGTGTGTCCTGCTATTATTTTGTTAAACATTGTTGATTGACTCTCGTATTGACAAAAATTTTGGGAATAATTGAAATTTAATTGAAATTAAATAAAATTTAATAATGAAAACTTATAGAATCAAATTTTAAAAAATCCTCGATCGGAAGAGTTGAGTAAATTAAAATAAATAAAGAATCGTACAGATTTGTACTCGACAGGTGAATAAAGAAAATTGAAATGAATAAAGAAATGTACACATTTATGTGGTGTGTAATAATATTTTGCTAGAAAATATTTGTTGGGAATTTGAGAAACACCCGGTAGATTGCAGAATTTTATGTTTAACTCGAAGTGGTTAATAACAGTGGCAATAACACTGGATGTAACCTCGAGCGAGAATTTAAAATGTCCAGCGATAATTGCGAAGGGATCCGAAAGGTGATTTTTGCTCACAGGAAGATCATTCGAGCGGTTTCTTGCATCGAGAACAACTTCCGGCATGGTTTCCTCCTTTCGTTGGCTCATTGCGACCTCCGAGCCGGAAACGTCTGTCCCGGATGATCGATCGATCGCGGTTCGTTCCGTCTTTTGGATTTCGTTGAACTTTTCTTGCGCGATTCGAACATGGAAAATTGTTTTCTACCATTTTTGAAACACTTCTCAAAATTACTGGATATTTCTTGATAATTCTAATCGTACGATAATTTTAATCGTTGAACATTTTTCTAATCAGGTTGCGATGCACTTGAATATTTTTTGGGAATTTCCAAAATCACTGAATATCTTTATAATTACTTTCCAGTTACTCTAAATTGTTGTTACACAATTTTTTATATGACTAAATGTTTTGTAAATTTCCAATCAACTCGGTATCTAGGGAATTTGTTTACATTTTATAAAAACGTTGAGTCCTGAAAAAATGGCAAAAGTAATAAAACAAAAATATCTACAAAGCGCAATGTTCTCTGTTACTAGGGAATTTGCTTACCGTTAGAAGTGGAACAAAGGCAAGAGCTTTTGCTAGAGTCACTAGAAATTAGGAAAGAAATTAAGATGACTTGGAACTAGAGATGACTAGGACCTGAAATGGATATCGAAGAGCGATTGTTTAACAAAATGTTGAATGCCTGACTGTGAGACAGCAAGAGTAATTTTTAAAGGATATCGGAAGGCGGATAGGTCTCGACATGTCTTGGGTGTCCCGTCTCTTTCTTTTCCACTCACGGCCCTTCCCTTTCCCTCTCTTATCCTCTCTCCGCTCCTTAGAGTTGGTACATACATGTGGCGAGCTTCTCGAATGAGGATTTCCTGGTGCGAGACAACGGCACATCGACCTTCGCATGCCAGCATCTCTGCCCTTTACCTCTTCTCGAACTGTGTGTGTGTGTGTGTGTGTGCGCGCGCGCGCGCGTGTGTGTGTGCGTGCGTGTGTGTGTGTGCGTGCGTGTGTGTCCGTCCTCGCTCTCCCTTCCGCTACACCAATAAGACCCTCTCTCTCTCTCTCTCTTTCTTCCTCTTTGATAGTATTCTCTACACTCTACACTTCTACACTGTAACAGTTTAATTATCTGCGTTAATCAAGGAGCAGTCGATGTGCCTAAGTGATTAGGAAAACTCCAGGATCTGAAATTAGCTGAGCGATTGCTCAATTAATTGGCAATGGAGGTGTGATGTTTGCCATTTTCGATTTTGATCGCCACTTAAAATTGATTAACTGTTTTGTGATTGAAAATTCAGGGTTTATGCAATTCTTTCAAATTCTTTTTTTAATATTTCGTAAATTCCATTAATAATTACAATTGACCATACTTATTAATATACAAAGTGAATAATGTTGGTAACGGTTGAAATTGTAAATCTCCATTAGTAATTATAGTTGACAATTTGTGTTAACAATCACGATTGCCAAATTCTATTAACAATTAAAATACTAAGTAAACAAACAGTATTGTTTTTATGAAGTTATTATTACATTTTCGAAGAATAAAGACGCAATAAGTGTTCTGTTGTTTTATCGGTTATAACTATCTTTAATTGCTAATTGAATTAATTATTAATAGATTGAACAACCGAAAGATCATGATGTCTACTATACCGATGCTCTTGACATTGGTGCTTAACGTTACTCTTGATGCTCTATTATTGCTTTCAAATGATGAAAACACATTACCGACCGGTGATTATTGCATAATTTTGAAAAATCTATGGTACATGGCGAAACACTTTTTAATGGAACCTTCGATAGCAACAGCAATTTTCATTGTGAACTAACAAGTCATCCTCAATAACGTCATCTAATAGTTTCATTTATAATTGCAATGTAAAAGAAAATGTCTATGCTTTCTTTTGGTACAGCACAATTATTGAAAATCCTGTCAATAGGCTTCCGGTGGGTATAGTGTTAACATTAATATTCTTACTATGAAATATAACAATTTTAATAACAATCATTAAAATGTACATATGAACATGAAAAACAATTTACTAAAAGTTATTTAAAAAGGGATTACTGTTATTATAAATTGTAACAATACATGACTAAAAATTATTGTTGAAATGAATTAACATTAAAAATTATTGTTACCAATTAATGAATTCTTGTTGTAAAATAATTGTTTTAAATGTTTATCATCTACAATATCAATAAATGCCAGTTTAACATACCTTCGTGAGCTATTGAGAACGCCACTGTTTTTACAAAAGTTAATTATGCTTTCTTGACAAGATCCGGATGTGGGAATATTAATGAGCCCGTCCTTGGTGTACGGGATTCCTTCTACGAAGTCGACGATTCAAATTAGTTAACCCGTAGAATTATGCGCATAAGTCGAGATTATAAACGGTAAACGTTGTTTTCACGGTTGCGACAGATTTTTTTCCGAGGAAAAAGTTTTCCCGTTCGAAATGATACTTCTTTTCTTGTGAAAACAGGATACGTATCACGAAAAGAACGGAAAGAAGCTGTAAATCGGCGGAAATAAGTTATGTAAATCCACGCTTCCTGCTGCCTTTCATTCTTATACCGCCGCAGTTTATGCTAATAATATTTCCTCTTTCCTAAGCCGACACGTAGCGTCACGCCCATTCGATTACTGTTTCCACGTGTGCTTTCTTTCGAGTGCCCCAACGGGATACCGAGATCTTTTGACCGAACTATCGATTTTTTATTGGTTGGTTCAAAGCTCTTTTGTTTGGTAAAGATTTTTACAATTTTTACTTTCGTACGCATTAAAAAATTGACCTGTTAAGAGCATTCTGTTAAAACTAATTTATATTTCATTTATTTTCCATTAAAACTCATTATTTGTAAAGAAAATTTGTTTACAAGATATTTTAATTTTTCAATTTTGAAACTTTTTGTGAAAATTTGTACTGAAATTTCTACGAAAAAGTGATTTATCGTTAATTTAGTAATAATTACTGATGGGATAAATATTAAAATATAATTCTTACAAAATGTTAAGTTTCAATGAAAATATTTGAGTTGAATTTCACCACACAAAATGCAATAATAAAAAAAGAGTTATTTTGGTACCAAAGTGATTGGTAGTGTAGACCGCTGACTCTACCAGTGTCCATCCATTACAAAACAAGCCACGCGTCACGAATTTCAATTAATTGTGTGATCGGTTTTGATTTCAGAGAGAAGAACCTAGAAAGTGGGTCGTGTTATGAAATTGTTGCCAACGATCCAACTACCGCAATTGCCGCCGGTCTCGGCCGGGGGTGGAATGACGGGAATGGACTCTCGGCTACCACCAGGCATATCGCTGCCTTTCAGCCCTACAGACCTGCTCTGGCGATACGGCCCTGCCATGAATTTCGCGCCCACGCATCCGCCGCCTAGTCCGTTTCTAGATTTCAAAACCCATCTGCCAGCAAGTCTAGGTAAATTCTACTTCATTCTTTTTCCACTAGGAACCAACCCACTAAACGAACTGTCCCCAGGGACATTGACAGCGACATTATGATAACCTCAAACATATATTAATATTTAGGTTTACCATTAGGGTAACATATATAGATCTCTTTGTTATTCTAAATCAATTCACCCTAGAAGCATTACCCTTTTACTCTATTCTGAAAGAATTCATCCTTATGTGTTCCACTAGTGATAGTGGAATTTTGATAACCTCAAACATAGGGATAAATTATTTTTGTTACATTTGGTATGTAGCAGCATTGACATGAATATAAATGACAGTATTTCATAAAATATTTAATTTAGATGCCAATAGTATAGGTTAAGTCTTCGCAGACAACCTAAAGGATTTATGCTTTGAGGTTAGGACAGTTTGGAACAACAGATAGAAGAAAGGACTTAGACACCTAGTCATATATAGTGATTTTTCACTGCTACTTAAATATCTAGGTGCAAGGGTTTTAACCTCGAATTTCTTAGACAAAATCTCGTGAGAATCAGCTTTAGGGTCAGCTTTGCCCCCGTTATTACTCCAAAATCATGGACACCCTTTAATCAAAAGAAGGATGTATTACTAATCCTGAAAACTTATGTTACAGCATCGGATCCCCGGCTATGGTCTCGAGACGACGTAGCGACGTTCCTGCGGTGGGCGGAGCGCGAGTTTGACCTGCCTCAGTTCGACATGGACATGTTCCAGATGAACGGCAAGGCTTTGTGCCTGCTGACAAAAGCGGACTTAGGCGAACGGTGTCCTGGCGCCGGCGACGTTCTACACAACGTGCTCTCCATGCTAGCTAGAGACTTTAGTCAGCTTCAAAGGTGTCTTCCTAGCAGCCCGGTGACCCCGACGAGGCCATCGGCATACCCGTTGAGCCCTCATTCGCACCCGCCAACGCCCACATGGACAGAGAACCCGTACACCGCGAACCTGGCTTCTTTAATGTCCGCGAATTCAGTGACACTGTCTCCAGCGCCCTCGGTAGACAGTCAGGCGGGTTCGCCGGGTCATACGGAGGGTACACAGAGTCAGGTGTACAAAAGCGACTCGGACGAAGACAATCAGCAAGCAGCGAACGGGAGCCCGCCAGCCACGCCCACTGCCCTCACCGCGCAAAGGCTAAGCGAGGTCTGCGTGAAGGACCAGCCCAGCCCCACGCTCACGCAACCCATGATGCCTCTGACGCCCGGTGCCTTCAGGACGAATCCCGCCAACACAGCTAGGGAATTCTTTCCTAGTGATTCGCCCGAACCCAATACTAGTGAGTTTTGTGCTGGTACTACCAGAGAGGATAGGAGAGTGCTCACGCCCGGGTATAAGTTGCCACCACTTTTCGGCACGCTCACGCTTAGCACAGAACAGATCCCACACCCACGGTAGAGCCACTTTTCCCACGAAACAGAGACTACACCATCCAGCAGCATGTTTTAGCATGAAACAGAACCTTTACTAGTCCGTGGAAATCTAAAATCTTAAAATCCGAGGGGGAAATCCGCTCTATCATGGGTGAGGGGTCTGATCCAAGTTAAAAGTGGGAGGGGAAAATCCGCTCTACCGTGGGTGTAGGATCTGATCCAGGCTAGGATTCTTTGTATGGGCAGCACTATATCGGTGGCATCGAAAACCCGGGCGTGAGCACTCTCCTATCCTCTCTGGTACTACTAGTCACTTTACAGTATGCTTTCGATCTCTGGGGATTTAGTTCATGAAATGTTCCTAGAATGAGAATACACGGGGAAGTACCTCTACTCTGCTCTAGGAAAATACCTTCACTTCCCTCTATAGTGTTAAAATCTACTATCCCTCGGTTAGTATTCATGAATACGGGGACACCTTAGACCAGGCGTGGGCATTTTGCCTCAATTGAGGCAAGACCATCCCCACCGTAGAACCCACTGTCCCCCTCCAGCAACCGTCATTACTATGAAGGAAAGACGCGCTTCGTCCGTTGCAAGCAGTGCGCAGGCCTCGTGCATCGGAGCTGCGAGGAACGTCACCGAAAGGAAGCTTGGTGGGGGAAGCAGGCGTTTGAGGGGCTCCCCCGTGCCCACGCCTGCCTTAGACCTTATAAACCTATAGACACGGCACAGACACCTTTCTTTGACGAAAAGATAAAGTAATTTGTGACATTTTCCAAAGATGTATAAGCTATGCTCATCGACAGTGCCTACGTTTGGCTTATGGAGGTGAGGGGGGTCAGCGAGTGCATCATGTACACAGTACATGGAAAGAATGGCCAGGATAATTTCAAAGAATTTGGCATTTTATCATGAAATAATCAATATATAAAGTATATTTGAGATATAAATGTTTATTCTATATGTTTTATTAAGGTATTACAATGAAGTATATGAGGTAATAATCCTATTATGTGTTAACTATTTTAGGAATCGATATTTGATTCTGAAGATTAACAACTTTCGCATATTATGCAGGTTACAACATGTTTTTCTATATATATATATGTGTTTTCTGTATACATATATCTTGTACGTAAAAATCGATCACATTTACAACATTTTAAGGTAGATCTGCTATTTTTACATAATTTACATTTACCTCGCTTGTGATTAGTTATTATTAGACTGCGTATCTTTATGCATTTATCGAAACATTGAGTAGATGATATATCTTAAGACTTATCTTGTCACGTCACACTGTACCAGATGTCTTTTCTTCACTGGATTCTCGGTTTTCCTATACACATACTATACCTATGCCGGGTCTATTAGTATATATGGTCTAAGGGGGACACCCTATGTACCAGTAGGTTGGTTCCTCTGTCAATTATTAGAGGATCATAGTATTTTGGGGGTGTTTCTTGATTTTGGGGATGCTAGATTGTGCTAAAGAAGCTAAACTAAATCTCAAGAGAATGAAGCAGCTAAGAAGAGATAGTATAGTCAATGTTTTTTTCTTTCAAATAATTTTTGAACGATTTCTCTTTTTTATTGTAGATGGCAGACTTCTCTGGGACTTTCTGCAACAGTTGTTGAATGACCCATCGCAACGGTACACACACTATATAGCGTGGAAAAGCCGAGAAACAGGTGTGTTCAAGATCGTCGATCCTCCAGGATTGGCAAGGCTCTGGGGCATCCAGAAAAATCATCTCTCCATGAATTATGATAAGATGAGCAGAGCACTGCGGTACTACTATCGCGTGAACATTCTACGGAAGGTCCAAGGGGAACGCCACTGTTACCAGTAAGTGTTAGTTGCCATTTATTGGTCAATTCTATCCGATGAACGATCACTAACTGTGAATGGTAAATCCAAGTGTATGATAGGACTTCAATGAAAATAGGACTTGATAGTCTATAAAAATATCAATTTTCGTGACCAATTGATTCAGTCCAATTGAACAAAAGGGCGTAGCTGGATAAAGAGGTCAAGATCGCTCAAAATAGCTTATCAAGAATCCGCCAAGTTTATACTCCATAGCTTGTCTGTAAAGATACGATGATTGAGTATTACAGCATATTAAAGAATGCTTTCTGTGTTCAGATTCCTGCGAAATCCGACGGAGTTGAAGAACATCAAGAACATATCGCTACTGCGTCAACAGATGCGGATAAAGTCGGAGCCGGAAGAGGAGGGCGGAAGTGGCGTCGAGCCGGAAATCGATATGCCGACAGACCTCTCGATGTCTAGCATGAGTCAGCCATCGAGCGACCAACAGCAACAGCAGCAATCGCAACAGCAACCTCTATCTCTTCACGACCCGCCGACGAAGTACAGGAGTCACGCGTACAATCTGGTGAAGACCAATCAGGAGTCGGAAGAGAGGAAGTGACGCGAGTGCTGATTCTCCGACGCGTTATCAACGTTGGCAGCTTCGACGGAATGCTTGCTCGACGTGTGCTCGTGAACGGTCTCATGAAAATGTGGTCGAAGAAATCCATTACGGATGGATCGAGTGACGTCAATCCGAGCAAAATTTTCGATTTTGCTCGAAATCCAGAAACCGGTGGACTACGTTTCCCCAAACGGGAAGAGGAAACGCTGAGAAAAGACTGACGACGAGACTGCATTCTGGAGGTTATGGATATCAGCCCGCACGCACAGCGGCGCGAAATTCAAATCGACCCTCGGATTGAAAAGACGGATTTCGGTCGTTTTTTAAAGATTGTTAGTCGATAGCGGTTCGACAACGGTCAAACGGACGTTTTCTCAGGCCGATTCTGAATCTGCGAGGATCGACGCGGTCGAATTTCCCACGCCTCGAACCGTAAGATGATTGGCTGCCGCCCGGAGCCAATCGTCGTGCCGCAATTTGTCCGGAGACGCTTCGGTGAAGCTGAACTTTCGCGGATATTCCGCCATCTGTTCTTTTGTTCTGTTCTACCTTTTTCTTCCTTTTTTTTCTTCTTTTTTTCAACCTAGAGAGAGAGAGAAAGAAAGAGAGAGAGAGTGAGGACACGTGCGCGAGTGTGAAACGATTTTTCGCTTCTACAACGAACTAACTTTTTAGAGGGGCTTATATAGAGCATTATCGACGAAACGTACAAAAACAAGCGGTGGTCGGGAAACGATCGAGGTGTTTTTTTTATATATTCCAAAGTTGTTCTGTGATGTAACGTTTAGCTCGAAAGTAAATTGTGACCCGGACCGGGATGCTTAGTTGTGCGACTAGAGATTCTTTATTTCGGTGTGGGGGAAAAATGTTATCGAAAGTCAAAAGCTGGATCTTCATGAAACTTTGGGGAGACAAAGTCTTTATAAAAATATTGGACTCTTTTTTTTATCGATCATTAGTAATAGATAGGGTTGGAGGCATACCCTAAAGAGTGAAACACATTTAATTAAAAATCTTGCGAACTATTAAAGTTGACAAAACAATTCAAAGAACGTACTTTTTAACAGAGAATTCATTTTCACCAGCTGATTTTAGATGGATTTATTAGCGTTTTTTGTAAATTGCAATTACTATACAAACGACCAGAAATATTCTAGGTCGGCTTCTGCGGGTGGATTCCTTATCAAAGATACAGAAGTTTACGATTTACATGATCCCGCTAGCTCCAGTAGTTCGCAAGATATTTGTCTAAACATGGTCGAGTAACTTTTTGGGGTAACTTCCTGTCAAAGTTCCATAAAGATTCGCCGATGTGTTCCCTCGGAGAAGGATCTTACTAAACTCGAGATCCATCCTGTAAATATCTGGATTCGATAAAACTATAGAACGCCAGTTTCCCGTCGCACCAACTCAGTTGTGCCAATCTAGTATCGTCGGTAATTTAACGTATGAGTGGCAGCGTTTAGTCGGTTGTCTGCGGAACGAGGACGAAAAAGCAACATGACCATTTTTCGTCGACGCGACACACCGTAAGTGTGTAGATCGTTGCGGGTATGTTGAAGAACTATAAAAGAAGAGGGAGTGAGTGAGAGAAAAAAATGGAAAACGCGGTATATGTATAGTGGACTCTATGAAGCGACAAAAAAAACGTAAACAAATAAATAAAACGAAGAGAGGAGAAAAGAGTTTTATGGAATTCGGGGCCAGAGTTATATATATAAATATATATGAATATAAATTTATGTATAAATAAATCTCTATATATATTATATATATATATATTTTACTACCGAAGAGAAATTTATATTCGAAATTTCTATGTTCGTTGTCGATGCGATTGTGGCTCACATTCCTCGCCAACGGATCCTAGACTTTCAAAGCGAACATAATAAAAAGAAAAGGGGAAAAACCATAAAAAGGACAGAGAAATGTAACTAGGGACCGAAGGCGCGTGTACGAGATCGTATTTTTGCATAAGACTCGAAGACATTAAGGGGAGAATGTATGAACGTTGTTGATTAGTATGAATGGGAGCGTAAAGGGGGTAATGTACGTCACAATAAATCGTGCGACGGATCGACACGATTGGTCGAGGCGGTTGGGTGAATCGTGCCTAATCGTTAAAACGTTACGGTTCGTCGCGCGAACAGCTATCGCCACTGCATTGTCTATGGCAGTTAGTAATATGACGTCAGAGTTAGGCATTAATCGTTAAAAATGTTTAATTCGATTAATCGACGATTGTGATTAAATAATTAGACGTCAAAAATCTCTAAAACAAAATTAATTGTCAATAATTATTTACTATAAATAATAATGGTTAATTACATCATTAATAATTGATTAGTTCTTTTATTTTAATATCAGTAGTTGGAAATTCTAATCATTTTAACCCTGAAGGAAATTATATAGCAAGCGGGTAAAGAGGACTACTGTAACAGTATTTTTGTAATTAATTATAATTAGAGAGTCTATATAATTAAATAAGCTTTAAAAATTTCGATTGATGATGTTATGGTTGTCAGTTAATAATTATAATTATTGATAATTAATTATTGCAATACAAAGATAACTTGATTAATTAATCACTAATCCAATTAATGATTAAATGCCTGCCAATTCATTCAATTAATGATGAAATACTCGTCAATTGCGATTGCAAGTTAAATTGAAAATTTAATTGTTAGTTGCAATTGATAATGAAATTGTTAGTCGTTAATTGTGTTAATATTTGCACAACTCTACATGACGTGTACAGTCCCCTTAATAAGTTCGAGGTGAAAAAATTGGGGGGAGGGTGAGAATGGCAAGCGTATATATTAGTAAAACAAGAGATTTATAAATGGAGAAAGTTGTATTTGGCTATTTGTATACTGTGATCTCCGTGAAGTTTTTATTGTAACACATGGCGCATACATAGAAAAACTTTTGTTTCGTGTATATATAATTTTCATGAGAGAACGATTTATATTATAAATATATTAAACGATACACTCACACACAGACATACATACACGGATTGTGTTCTTAAACGTAACAGCCCAAATCGTGATCGCAAAATTCTATTTTAGCCACTCTATCAAATAAATCGAACCAATTTATAATTATTTATGACAAGCTTGTAGCGGTTGCTATATAGAGTAGATATACAGTAGTATCAGTGTATTGCAAATTTTTCTGCATCTTTTACGCGCAATTTTAACAACAAATTCAGAAAAATCTTTTAAAACTCGGCAATTTCCTCCAGACAGCGATTTAAATTTGGGTTGTCACAAGTCCTTAATAATATTATACTGTGCATGGCTGCGCACACGATACACATACACACGCATGTATCATAGATTTCTAAGGGGCGTCGATATTAATTGAGGGCCCCTGTACCCTCTTGAGACAAACGAACATCATTTTTTCCGATTCCCTGAGAAAGTTTATATATTTCGTTTTTCTTTTTACAGATCCTGTATAAATTGAAACTGTACAATTTTAGGCGAATACTGATCGTTTATCGTGTAACTCATTGCAAATGAAAGAGTAACGTGTAAATAGAGATTTATTTACTTATTAAGCAAACCTCTTGACGTCAATTTACTACACCCCCTGTAACAAATCACCACAAATAATAATTTTGAAACATTTTCCAATTAATTCGATGAAGGCAAGTTTGAAAGTAGTATTTTTAATTCAATGAATATAAGTGTTTAACAGAAACAACAGTGTTAAAAGATACAAGCTCTTTATTATTTACAAACTATTCTTAAGAATACAATACTTTATTAAAAGAAAGAAATGCTTACAAAATTAATGTAAAAAAGTATTTAGCTTATTGCGCCTGAAAAAATACGATTTCGTCTGCTATCACCGCCGTGCTATATTTGATCTGGCCCTCTGAGTCTTTGAATTCCCCATAACTGATCTTCCCCATCACCAGTATCCTTTGCCCTCTTTTCAAATAGTTTGTAACAGTCTCTCGTAGCATTGGCTTGAAAACACATACCTTGTGCCAGTCGGTCCTTTGCACAAAGTCTCCTGCAATATTTTTTGAATCTACAAAATTTTAGAGGACTGGTGAATGAAACAAAATTCAATTCGAATATGCAATGAATATCTTATTTAGGAAGAATTTATATTAGTAGATCTTAAAGTAAATAACATTTCTAAAATAGATCTTTCTCTCTTTTCTCTTTGATATTCTAACAGGACATAAAAGTATTTAACTACTATAATAATTAAACCATTTTGATTATTTAATTCCAACGTGCTCGCATCCAAAGAGTAAGCTTCTTAATTGCAATTAATAATTTTATGTAACTCACCATTGCCATATTTGTAATTGCTGTGTGTTGCAAGGGAGAACGTGATAAGAGGGTGTTCGTCATTCCCTTTTTTCTGTGGATCGTTCCCAACTCTTCCCAACAGTGTAATCTGATTAATTGCTGTAAATTAAAAGAAATTTTAATTTGTTATAATTTGACTAATAGTAAAAGAATTTTCTACTATGTTTAAGATCAAATACATTAGCATTGCAATGATAGAGTTTTCTTACAAGGGGACATAGAAAGCAAGTAGCGTTACATGTTTTTTCATTAGCCATATTTAATAAAAATAGACACTAATCTCACTAAATATTTTCAACACTACCAGAGTTAGAAGAATAATTCAAAGAGAAAAAATGTTGTATTGTTGGTAAGAAATAGTATAATAGATAAGAGAAAGGGAGATTATTCTGTAAATATTACTACGGAAATCCACTTGAAAACAATGACATTAAAAATACGTGACAATTTATGCTAATTTGCAATTTTCGAAAAAATTCCAATTACGCAAAATTGACGAATGAAAAATTGCCTCAATCTACACTTTTGATTCCGGAAAATTAGAACAGTTCGTAATATAATTGTATTAGTTATATTGTTATATACTTACTTTTTTCTAATTTCATGTCTGTACTCATTTGTTTACAGTTAACTCCTAAAATACTTTGCATCGTTTTCGACATAACCTAAATTCATAAAAAACACTATTAGAGATTTACACGGCATGATTAAATTGAATTTATAGATTATCATATGGAAGATTGTTACTTACGTTTCGAAACATTGTGAACTATAATTAATAACAGCGAAAATTGTGCAACAAAGTCAACACCGCAGAGGAGCGTTCTTCAGCGTTCTTTGAAACACGTGTAGGAGACTTAGACCAACTTAAACGACCTCTTCTGGAATGAATGATCACTTTGTCAAGCATGTTCATCTTATTTGCCGAAAACCGACTGTTTTGTAATTTTCTACATCTTTCATCCTTTCTACATTTTTTCATATTTATATCATCATTTTAATTTCAATTTTTGAAAAGACTGTCGATTTAAAATTCGTGCCGTTTCATTTTACATAGAGAAATTATATCATACCTGCACCAGAGAGGATAGGAGAGTGCTCACGCCCGGGTTTTCGATGCCACCGGTATAGTGCTGCCCCTACAAAGAATCCTAGCCTGGATCAGATCCCACACCCACGGTAGAGCGGATTTTCCCCTCCCACTTTTAACCTGGCTCAGATCCCTCACCCACGTAGAGCGGATTTCCTCCTCGAATGTTAAGATTTTAGATTTCCACGAACTAGTAAAGGTTCTGTTTCATGCTAAAACATGCTGCTGGATGGTGTAGTCTCTGTTTCGTGGGAAAAGTGGCTCTACCGTGGGTGTGACATCTGTTTTGTGCTAAGCGTGAGCGTGCCAAAAAGTGGTGGCAACTTATACCCGGGCGTGAGCACTCTCCTATCCTCTCTGATTCTACTTAGTTAGGTAATCGCGGAACTTGCCTCCAGATGACACAAACTGATATTTTTGCGGCAGGGATTCAAACGTCTTAAAATACTGAAGTATTAACACCGACTAGATATAGCCGTTCTATATCTAGTCGGTGGTATTAACTCCCGAACGCGGCTTTACTGGGATAGAAAACGGGTAAAGAATAAATATACAACAGTGACTGTTGGTTGAAAAGGCTTTTCTCTGTATTTCAAACGTTTTGAAATTGATCATTTGAAAGTCAATCAAAGAATGTCTTCCAGTTTTCTCTGCTTCTTCTATCAGGCCTCTGGTTACGGGGTGCATCTTTGGTGGGGCGTCGTGAGGTCCAATCGGAAGGGTAGGCTCCTCCCCTAAACCGATGTCACGTAGAAGTCTTGCGGGGGAAGATGACGTGGGCGTCTTTATACTTTCCCACGCTCGGTGCGTAAGGCCTCGCAGGGGTGGCCCAAAGGGAAAGTGTCCAGGGATGTGCACGTGCACTCAATGTGCCACGTACTTTACCGTTGCTGTTCGATTCCTCCTAAGGGTACGATCACAGTGGACCCGTTTTCGTCCTACGGCCGACTTCGGCTAACACAAAAGTGTTAGTGTGAAGTGTTCCGCTCCTTTATAAGTTCCAGATGGCCTTCTTTTCCTCTTATTTTTCCTACTCGAGTGACCTTCTAATTTTAATCGCAAATTCCTTAGCTACGCACCTACCAGATTATTATTAAACGGGTTCTTACTCCGGCATTCAAATACGCGCGATATTGTGAGTTTAATAGTACCTAGGATGGCGCTGGTTTCGATTAGGGCGACACACATCATAGATACGTTGCTGTTTTGGCCGCGCATGCGCGTGAAATCTGGCACGTAATACCATCACTAGTCTATAGTCTATAGGTTTATATGGTCTATGGCCAGACTCTCATCAACATCAACTCTCATTGACACGTGGTTGTGTTGCTGTTGCTATCTGTTCCAAAAATACATGCGCATTACAATTCGAAATAAGTAATTTAAAATTCCCAACATGTGACAATTATCTTCAATTATTGCATGTTTTAAATTTCCGTAAATGGAGTTAGAATTCATACATTTCCATCAATTATATATTGTTATTACCGAAAATGGCGAATTTGAAATTATATAAAACCAAATTGGAAGAAATACGTCAAAAAGCACGGGAAATCGATATTCCTGAGATAGAAATCGACAAAATGTTAGAAAATTCGTTTCGCATCCTTGAAATGAGAAAAACACAACGTGGCACATTCTGCTGCACCAAATTAACAATTATAATTTTGTTAATCGTAATAGCATGTCTAATTTTTTTCGATCGACGTTTCATTTCAGTTATGATAATGCGAAATTTACAAAATACGATTTATCCAGGCTTAAACTTGCTTCGAAAAATAGCTGTGCCTATAGTTCAGCATTATCCTTCTTTATCTGGTATGACTATCTATATCGTAACTGTAGCAATCACTATATTAAATTTCTATTTAGGAATCATTTTTCATAATGCAATTATTTTATACTGTATTTAAATTGTTTTTATTTTTAAAAAGTTTGAGACATCCTTCGATCTAGTACAGTTTTTGTAACTATAATAATAATTTATATACTAACTTTCTAAACTCCACTTTCTTTAAACAATTATTTTGTATATAATTTTCGTTTCCTTTTTCAAAATAAAATTTTCAATTCATCAACAATATTGAATTTAAATATTATCTAGTACAGTGTATTAAATGATATTTATATGCAAGCTTCAATTCTTTTCAGAATTTTACGATGAATGGTGCATTTTGGAAAACCCATACTTTTATGTAAATGACATAGATTGCTGGCCCTGTAGCGTAGTAAACTTTGTGCCTGATCTAACTGGCCATAGTATACCTAGGTCCTTCAATCCTGGAATGCCTTTTACAAAAACTGAAAATTTCTCTGAAATTCATTTCAAACACCTAAAACAATTATTCTGGGAGAATTGTGATACATTTGAGAGAGATGCTATGAAAATATACTCTAACAATCATACTTATAAGTAATAAAATCAGTATTACCATTAACAATCTGAGACTTACTATTTTTCTAACAAGAACATGTTATTTTAGGCATATTAGAGATGTTATGGAAAGCAAAATTGATTCGTATCCATCACATAATTTGGATGATCATGTTATGTGGAGAGTCAATCGCATGACAGCAGGAAGAGTTTTAAGAAAATTGTTTCCTGTGCCTGTCGGCACACCAACTTGGTGGGAACAGAGCACAGAAAAGTTTGTTATCATTGATGAACCAAAATCTCCACCGTATGCTTTGGTAATTTCAACATTTTGTTTGCAGAAAAAATGATTCATTTTGTAGAATCATTTTTGCAATTAATTATATATTTTAAATGCCAGCCTAATCCAGAGTGTAGCAATGTGGTAATGAGATGCACATCTGGTGCAAGATTGATAAAGATGGTGCCGAGCCTAGAGTGCACAGAGTCATGTGCATCTTTCACGATTTTACTAACAGCTGGGAAAATATGTACGTATATTAAATCGAATAATTAAAGTAATTTCTATCTTTATTGTTATAATTTTCAACATTTATTTACATCCGATGAAAATGATACCTCATTCGGTTTCAGTATGGTACAATTGGTGGTATTGGCGCCCAGTTAGCCTACCTGCATCGAATTCAACTAGTACTTCCATCAATTACTTAATTTCCTTTTGCTAGATATTTTACAGAAACGGAAAAATCGTTTTGTATAATTACATCGGTAAGAATTTTTTCTATAAATGTATAATGTGTTTCACCTTGTCCCTATGCTCTTATTAAGTAAAGTAAGTATCGTAATAAATAAATATTTCTGTGCAATATTTTATAAACAAAGATTAAATGTATAGTAAAACTTGTACAGGGTAACCCGTTTGAACCGACCGAACAGTTCCGAAAATATTCAAGTGAATCGGTTTAAACGAATCACTCTGTATAATGGCCATTTGAACTTAGTTTGTGCAGTTTCCGTAGATTCGCATCTTTCAACAAACAATCGATCCAAAAATTAAACGATGCATCGTACCGATAGAAAATTATTATAGAAAAATTTAAAAGAAACATAACAGCGTTAAATTCGTTGGACAATTGTAATGTATAATACTATTTTTCATTTCTAATTCACAAGTCCAGCAACTGAGGGGATCAGTGAAGAAGGAACTTATTAAACGTTTTACGTATTGTTGATAAGAGGAAAATGTAATTATATTTAAAGAGGCAAATATGGGCAGGCTACTTTGCATTCAAATAAAATTTCCACCGAACCTCTCAGTTATCACTGTAAATTCGAACATTCATTTCAAACTTAGGAATGTCTAACAACTTAAACAATAAAACTTTGAGCCATATAAAATCAAGTCGACAACAGAATTAAGACTAAATTAAGCTTCAATATTTTCCTTACAACGCATCACACACTCAGAATATGCAAATTCTTTCCTAAGATTTAGTCGAACTTCTCTTGCAGTTTTTGTTTAAATAGAACAGGTACTAGTGATAGCACAGCAAACACACACAAAATTAGAATACTGTTCCACGACCAAGCATCAGTTGAAGAAGTCAGATTCTGTAGTGTTTGACCAGCTTGTATTGCTACGAAGGATGGTGGAGCCACTCCAAAGAACGTGCCTAAAATAAAGGGCCTCAGAGGCACTCCAATTATTGGGCTGGCAAGATTGATAAACCAGTTTGGCAGCAGTGGTGTCATCCGCAGGAAGAGCATATAATTAAATAGATTATGTCTATGCTTTTTCACTGCCTGCGTCCACTCCCTCGCTTTCACAGGGAAATATTTGAAGAGCAATTTACGTCCTAACAGTGACGACAAAAGGTAGCACAGGGAGGCTCCTATCGCACTGCAGCTGCATACTAAAAATAATGCTAGTGGAAATGGAAATAGAAATCCTGAGAGGATTGATAGGAAAATGGAACCTGGAATTGCAAAGGTTTGCAAGCTGAAGCTATTATTAAGGAAATTACTGTTGAATGAGGTCAAAAAGTGAAGTAAGGGGCGTTCTCCTTTCCAGGATTGCAAGGGTGCGGGATGCGTCTTCTCATTTCTCAATAATACAAACATGGGGTTTTTCAGTAGTCAAAAGCGTTACATAAAAGATTAGTGTAGACCACTGTCTCCTTCAAAAGTCCTACTTTTACGTTTATAAGGCGTAATTTTTATTATTCGGCAGCATGTAACTATCATAAAGCTGCGCATGTAGCTATTTTCATAAAGCCGCCGAATAATGCAAATTATACCTCGTAAACGAAAAGTAGTACATTTGAGGGAGACAGCGGTCTAGATTGATCTTTTATCTAGCGATCTTTGCATTATCGAGAAATGGGAAGGCCCATCCTGTACCCTTGCAATCCTGGAAAGGAAAATACCCCCTTAAAGCATTTATACCTTTGAAGGATACAAAATGTAGGTTGTAAAAACTCCAGTCAGCACTTGGAAATAATAGAGATCCTTGTATCGACTTAACAGTTTGCCCAGATTTTTGGCATCTTCAATGTGTAGTGGAAGTTTCATGTGTTGTTGCTCATCTCTGCAAAAGGAACATAGAAATTTAAATACGTTTCTAAGCCAAACTTTCGAAATTGCCTTTTGTTTGTTTCTTACTCTGCGAGCTCAGGGAAACTAGTGTACACATAGAACAAAGCTGATAACGAGGTAAGAAAGATGACTGCAACTATTAGAAGAGCTTGCCTAGTAGATTCCTGTTTTGGGGAATCTGTAAACATATATAAGCCATGGCTTAATTGCTACAGGGTTAAAAATTGAATTACGTGTTAATTAAAGACAACTCAATTTAGGTTAGTCACATTTATTTATTCAAATTTTGAGTTTCATTCATTGTCACAATAATACTAATTATTGTACGTAACTTTCAATGCAATTTGTTATTAAGTGTATGTTTAGACACTGTAAAAGTGTAATGTTATGTTTTGAGGTTATGCAAGAAATTTTGTTAAAGATTTCTACAATGTTTAATGAATGAAACTCGGTGATAAAAATCATTAACATGCGACGAATGTTAATAATTTCATCGTTACTAAATAAAAGCTTATATTTTTATTATTAAAATTCAACATTTGATTTGGAGGTTAGGATTTTCCGAATTTGTATTGTCATACTATGAAACGTAATTTTTAGAATACAAAATGATATAAAAGCATACATATATATACAGAGTAGACGGAATCTTTTTGCGATGTTATCGATAATACACCGATAACATGATAATTGTTCACGGTCAAATTTCGAATGTAATTTGTCGAGATAATGACAATTGAAAATCATTCGGAAACAACAAAAGTAGACTTATTGTTGGTAGAATACATTTTAAAAAAACATCATCTTACCGGCATTTTGCCTTATTCTAGTTTCCACGTTCATTCCTAGACCGTCAGTTTTCTCTCTGCAAGTAAATTACTCGAAAATTCAAGATGGCGCCAAAGTAAAAGGAACTATGCAGCTATCATCAGTCTCTGCTATCATTTTCTTATTAAAAATGACTGATTGTGAGCTAGTGTTTCCACACTATAGATAAAGTGTATATTGTTAGAGAGGATACTTTAGTAATTTTTAATATTAATTGCTAATACAGATGGAGACTGAATTATTTTATACAGTTATTATCATAATTATACCTTGACGCATAAGATGTTTGTTTTTATCGTAGTACAAAAATTAATTATCATAGATCCCCATGTATTGAACACAATATTGGAAGTCGATTTATTCCAGCAATATTATTAGTGTTTGAGGCATTTAATTGAAAGAATAAGAGTCAAAGTGTACTTTAAACATTTTTCCTACTTTAATCGTGAGAACTGTGCGAATGTTTTTTAGGTGGAATGATTCTGTAGGTCCTGCTGAATATAATGGTATTTTTCTAATAATGTTATAAACTGTCGAATGTATACAAAACATTTTTGAAAAAAGCGTGACCAATATTCTAGCACATTGTTACATTACAATTGTTTCGCTCCCTTTAAATTTTTTATGAACATGTTGAAGTCTACAATGTCTTTATAAATCATTCTGAACGAAACATATTCATATAATGTTTGCAATTATATTTCAAAAAATTCTCAACACGATTCTCAAGCGATTCTCAAGCGATTTTTTTTCAAATTTACGAGAGGTTACCAATTAGTTATCGAAACGCAAAAAATGGTCGTTCAATATTATGATTTAAATTGGTTGGACAGTGTTATCTGCAGCAGGTAGCGGCGTTCGAACCCATCACTACCTTTTTTCATTCCGCCATGTGGCTCCCTCTGCCATCTTCCGTCTCCCTCCATTCTGTGGTTTCTTTTCTTGCCTCTTTCTATTCTATGCCTCTCTGTTGCTCAAGAAGATCGTGGGCGGAAATTAGAATAACCAGTCTAGCCAGTCGTGTTGCAGTCAGCGCACGGTGCAGACGTATTCGCATTCGTATAGAGATTTTTCGAAATTCCAGGTCGCTCTTTTTTTTTCTAATTCTTTTTTGCTCGCCGAACGAACAATTGTGACGATTTCGATCCGGAGAATCGATCTGTCGTACGTTCCTCGATCAAACGAACTCGATTCCGCTCGAATGGGAGATCACAAGATTTTGCCAGTTCGAGATCATTTTTTGCTACTCTGCCCGGTGATCGATTTTGGATACATCGATAGGATTGCGCCATGACACGTCTGAGTTTATCGAAGACAGCGTACGTATATTTGCATTCGTACATATAATAAGTCATTAAACATATAATTTTAATATTATTTCTTGTTTTTGACTGTTTCCTGTCTTGTATTGTATTGCATATTTTTATTTTGATCGAATTTTTGATACTATTTTTTATAGCAATTTCCATTTCTTTCGTTTTAACAATGATTTCACCGGCCTAATGTGACACTGTCAATACAGTGTTTACTACGAATTTGTAAACTCACCAAAAGACCGGTAGGTTTGCAAATTCAATTAACCAAATATACAAGTAATTTGGAGACTTCGGAAATAATATAATAAAAATTGGTAATAGTTCTTGCGGGTAACAAGTGTTATAACGAATTTAGACAACTGGTTGTTTATTATCATTATTAATAAATAGCATGGCAGACAAGGTGACCTACTGGTTGCCATGGTTGATAAAGTATATTCACACTGGCGTTATTTAACCATAGGTACACATTTTTACAAATGACGTACAGATTTTGACACAATTAACAAAATAAGTTACGTGACATTATTAACTATATTTTTTATTTAAAAAAATTAAATAAAATAATTGTGTATTTATGATGATACACAATAAAGATTTGTATAGATAGTCCACTAAAGTCATTCTGTTCTAATTGAATTAAATATTATTATGAAATAAATAGCATTAATTGCCTTATTATCTTGTAATTTATAATTGTCTTATAATTTCACAGTTTTATTATTCTCAGTATAATAAACAAAATATTATTGCAGAATAAATAATTTTTTATTTAAAAATGTACATTAAATAATTATAATTGGCCATTTTGACCATTACTATAAAATAAACAGCATGATTTTATTTACCATAATACGAGATTATTCTTTATTTAAAAATATAATAAATAATAGAATAAATACATATATAATAATTAATATTAGATTCAATTGCTAAATCTAAACTGTTTCAATGAAAATGAAACGAGTCAATGCTTCTCATTCATTAATTTCTTGTCAGTTGATAAATTAAGTTTTTTGTTTGTGAACAATATGAACATAAAGAGAGATGTGACAAAATGAGAAACTTATGAATGAGAAAGTGACAACGATTGTTAATTTGAGGCAGGTTCGAGATAACATCTAAAATATAACGAAATGGCTTTGGTTGACTTTTAAGTATTCGGTGACACAGTGAGCGCATAGAATGCTAATGAGACTTATGAATGGGATAGTATGATAACGCGTTAATGGTTTCTACAAGGGAATGTGTGCGAGCACGGTAACGAAACAATTTCTATTCGTTCTGGAATGCAAAGTACAGATTAGGATATATGTATATAATTGTGATAAAGATTTATTATTATTAGAATATTTGGTCATGCAACACCAAACAATAGGGTTGTGCGGGTACAAGGGGTGTGTGCCAAGCTTCGGGTCGAGTCGGGTTGGGTCGGGATCCCGAAAGTTTAGAAAGTTCGGGTACCCGCGATTTCGGGTCCCGAAAGTTTTCAATATTCTGGTACTCGAAGTTAAAGTTGTATTTGTATAAATATAATACTGTTTTATGATTTATCAGTTGAATTTTTTATTTTCACTGGCAGGTTCAGAATGATTTTTGTATTTTTAGTGTAATCGGTTATCAAACTTCGCGAGGAAAGAAAATATTTTAAAATACATTATGTGAAATAATAGTATTTTATTCTAAATTCGTGTGCAGAAATCATAATTGTTCTACTTTTTCCGATACGAGTTTTATTCTCGTAGCTGTGACAATATTTCAATATAGGTAGTCGTTTACAATTGCATTTCCACCATTTTCCACCATTTTTCATTTTTTGTACCCGAAATCGCGGGTACCCGAACTTTATAAACTTTCGGGTTCCCGACTCGATCCCGATTAAATTTCCCAACCGGACCCGAACCCGAAATTTCGAGTACTCGCACACCCCTACAAAACAATTAAATTTTAATAAACAAAATACAGTATGTAATATTGATCTTCGGTATAATTATTTAAACAGCAAATAACATAGTTATCGATTGTTAACAATGGTAAATTTCAAATATTTATTTAAACGACAAAATAAATTTTTTTTTTAATATTTAAAAATTTTTTTAACATATTTGATAGAATATATATTTTTACAGTGGACGTATTATAAATTTATATTATTTCAGAAAATTTTTTTGTTTTATAATTATTGACATAAGAAAGATTGTTCCATTAGGAATTATTAAATAAATAACTTCATTCAAGCATATTATGACGTTATTATATATTGTTATAAAAATCGCGAAAAATCTAAATATATTCAATCATGTTATTTTTATAAGACAGCACAATTCTTAAACATAATTCTGAAATAATTCTTATTGCGTATACACTCTTACGAGCAAGTGCAGCAAATTTTATAAAGCGCGGGGAATCTCCCGCCATAGGCGTAGACATCAAACTTTCTATTCTAGTGACATAATTTTAATTTCTAACGAATCCCTCTAGATTTCCACTATGCTGGCATTATTGAAATCATTTAGCCATACAAATCTCTAGGCTGTTTTTTAGGTTACTTTGCACTAGGTTGCATTTAAATTCAGAGAATTTGTATTGTGTGGTACATTAGATAATATTGCAGATGAAATGGAAGTTCAGATTGGAAAATAAGTGTAGCAGAGGGAAGGCTTCGGGTTTTGGAAAATGTTACAGTGGAATCACGAGCGAATCGCGGTCAATTGACTCACGTTGCTGCCATTGTAATGCGCGTGCGTACGCGCATTCGTGAAGGTGTACGCGCACGGTACGACTACGGATGTAATTACATCGCGAGCGAACCGGAAGTGGAAACGGTCTGCTCGGTTTTTGCCAGTTAAATGACTGCTTTATACGCTTGATCGTTTCGGAGAATCGCGCGACTGGAAAAGGGATTTATTCATTCCGATCTATGCATTTTAAACGGATCTCGAAACAACTACAGATCAATTTTTCTTTCACATATTTTAACTGTTAGGTATAGAAACCAGTTCTCTCTTTCCGATTAACTTCAATAAATAAGTTCATCTATTAAAATGTTTTCATGTAATAATTTGAACAATTCAAGAATAGTGTAACAATGTAATGACTTTTCAGTTTTCTGATTCACAAATTTATTATTTACATGAATGCACCGAATTCACAGTCTAATTATAATTTACTGTTTCATTAATTATAATATCGAATAGGAATTTAAGATAAATTAATCGTATAGAATATACAAAAGGAAAAACAATTATTTTAGATCACAATGTAATTGTTAATGTCGAGAGTGCTTGTTCGAGAGTTATTAATAAAAATAGATCATTAATAAAATAATAATAATTAAAAGTTATTAATAAAATAATTAATTTCAATAGAAAATATTAGAAAGTATTTTTAATTGATATTACAAATCCTGAAATTTAACATTGAAGAGGTATCAGAAATGTAAAGTTAAACATCAAGGGGTCATTAAAAACTCGTTTTAAATCTATGACGATTCTAAACTGAAAAATCTGTGTAACCTAACATTAATGACGAAATAATCTGCATGCTATTAATTATATTATTGTAGTTCGGGTACGCGCGATATTGAGGCTGCTGAATAAGTGCAATGGTCTCGCAATCGCATTTCGTAGCTAGCCTTTTGCGTATTGTAAATTGCATTGCGAAAGCATTTCGTAAAAGGCGAACCGAGACAGCTGTTCATTTGAATGGTAGAGTCACTCGCGTGATTTCTCAATGAACGAACCATACGTTCGACACTGGCACACACCGAACTCTCGAGACATCATTCATTCGAGCCAGCGCATGTGCTTGTATACGCGAAGAACTTGGATGGCGCATTGTAACATCAACAACAAAAAATTGTATGGCGATCTAACTGGGCTCATTTTAATGCACCAACCACCCTGTGCTTTTAATATCGTCAAGTTGGTTGTTAGAAAATCATAAAAATATTATACTTTTTGGGAGAGTGCGAGAATACTTTTCTCCACTATCGCATATTTAAACAATTCGGCAATGTAAGCCGAGTCACATTCAACGCGGGGGTGCAAAGGGTTAATTATATGAGTGAACGAGACGGAAAACTGTTTCAGGTGATGCCACGGGAGCCGCCCAACCGGGTGTACCTGTCGACCGCGTTACTGATACTGGTCGGTCTCCATAAAACTGGCAGTTCTACGTCCTCCCCTCAACATCCGGTTTGCAAGCCGGGTCTCGAATTCTGGTCATCTGAGCGTGGCACCTGTTGGCCCTGCACCAGATGCGCCCCCGAGTTCACGGTGAGCCCGTGCGCCATCTACAAGGATGCGATTTGCGGCCCGCTTTCGGCCCTCGAGCTCGACTGGTCCATCCTCACGACGAGGAAGCGACCGGAAACGGGCCAACGGAGGCTCGAGGCTGTCACCTCGAAGATGCTATGGCGGTTTCCAGACCTGGACCCGCAGCAGGTCCGGAAACAGCCTGGGGACTTAGTTAATCTCGAGAAAAGTGTCGAGGTGGATACAGCTGACCAGGTAATTGGCAGCCATCTAGAAAATAGCTGAATTCTGATCAGCTGAGATCCTCTTGTTACCGTCAGTGTAGTATCGAATCTCGTGTAAATATTTCTTTTCGTTTGATGCAGAGGACCAGTGAGTCTTTCACGCGAAAATCATCTTCTGGGGGAAGGATTCTATGGGATTGGCAAACTGCAGCATTGATCCTTGCAGTCTGCGCGTGCATCTTATTCTTCTTAGTCGCAGGATGCTCGGCTTTGGTCTACACAAGGCAGTGGCGACGCATGAAGAAGAATTTCGAGCCCGGTAAGCGAATAGAATTTTTAACCGATCCTACTAATATATTAACATGAAGAACCTGACGGTGGAAACTAAACTGCGGATCTTTATGCATTTATTAGAAAATTGGTTGGGCGAAATATAAAACGATAAAACATTTAAAGAATTCAAGAATATTGTAATGTTGCTTTTAATGTAACAAAGTCGTTAAGGGATGAAATCAATTTTTATGTTATTCCTGCTTACCCGCAATCGATGCAAAACATTTTCATTTTGTATAAAGATTCGCAGTCTGGCGGAAACAAATATTTTTAATACTTCAGGAATTATTTCTGCGACACACATACATCGTTGACATTTTGTGGATATTGATATTTTGGAGTATATAGATTGGACAGTATTTAAGAATTTTATTCGCTATAGAAAATTTACAATTAATCGTAATAATTTTTTGATGTAAAATAATTGCACCCCCGGAAAAATGTTCGAAGCTGCACTTTTCCTTATCCTAGCTTGAAACAACAAAAGCGGAGCCAGTGCGTTCTGCGATTTCGCAAAATCCGAACCCGTGGGATCGATAAGTCGATCCGCAGGAGGGGATACTCAGTCCTTTAAAATGCGAGGCGGATTTTCTTCATTAGAGGGCCGCTCACGACCTCTGCTCACCTTGGCTCGATCTATCACTCCCGGATATGACGTCTCGGGTTTCGATGCTTCTCGTTTCTTTCGCGATGTCCCGTTCCGCGTTTTCTTTGTGCTCGCAGTCCCCTGCCGATTGTTTATTCATCCATTCAATTTATTCATTGAACCATTTCCCTACTTTCCGACAATTCACAAAAGTTGAATATAATGAATCTGAGTTTGCTAATTTCTTATACAGTGTGAATAATCTTGAACATTTTGTTTATTATTTATAATAGAAGGAACATATTATACAGGGTGGGGCAGTAACTATTAGCACCTCAGATATCTTTGAAACCATAAGTTTCACAGAAATATTTGCTGAAACAAAATTGCACAGTAAGAAGGTGGCCATCC
>CM052204.1:16198974-16220077 GCA_028455805.1 Lasioglossum figueresi
CAGTCCTTAAGGGATGTATACAATTACAGAAAACTTTGAAAGTGGTATGGTGCTCCTCAGTTAAACTAAAACATACACTGATCAATCATTTTTAATTATAAGTGGTTTAGTACAAATCTATATAAATTTATAGAAAAGACTGATTTGTTGAGAAATATAATTTTGATATTTACACGTCGCGCAATGGATCAGAATCGCAAATTTCAATATTTAAAAAAGGAGCAAATTTTCAGACGGTCTGTATATCGGTAACAAATTAAAAAAAATTTTGTATTTAAAAAATTCAAATGGCATTGATACGCTGATACTATACATGTAGTGCACACAACAAATTTGCTATCGGCGTTTCTGGCTCTCTGTGTGTCGTGCCCTAATATCGATGCTCCTGTCATTTTTTTCCAGACCGGAAGAGGGAAGCGCCCATGATGGTCAGCTGGCCGGAAGTCAGCGGGAACCTCTACATAGAGGAGGGCGAGTCTACAAAGGGTAAAACCCTTCAGATCGCCAGGATCCATCGCAACATTGAAACAATGTTGAGCCAGAAGAAAAATCCGGGCGAGCAATGATACAATGGGACTGATCGATCTAATCGCCTTCTATAAGAGGGCACCGAATTGAAAATTCAACCAGCGATTATTTGTATTTATAATTCTATTTATGATTGCAGCGAGGGACGAACGTATTCATTGCATTGGGTTGCAGAAATACTGTGAACTATATTTCTTGGCAATTACAGTTGTCTTTGCGTAGCGTCGCGCGATTGGAGGGGACAAATCGAGACACTACGAGATAGTGGGAGGGTCTAGAGAGTCGTCACGTGGGACTTAGAACGCGTGACCAGAAGAGACAGAAGAATACCATTGGTTGGCCAAGTGGTGGGGAATAATAAGAACAGGGGAAGTGGAAAGTAATCGGAATAGGACGCAAACGAGGGAAACTCTATATTTTAGTATGACACTACGATCGTCTAAAATGATTCTAGATTTTCTGTATATTAAAATGAATGAAGTCATGAAATGCTTAAATTATTAGACTGCGAATTTGATTAATTTATGATCAAATCGAGTAGATCAAATCAAGTGAGAGACTGTGAAAATATTTTAAAAAAATTTAAAATACTGTTGCGTTGTATTGAACTTGTTAAGATTATTATTATGAAAATCTTGATGTCTGTATAAGTGTATATCTCCTATGGCTTGAAATGAATGCAGACAATTTTTATCGTCGCGCGATTTAGGGAAGGGGTGAAACGCTATGCCGTAATTGAATATTTAGCCAATATTTTCTATTGGTTGGCAGTCGTTAGAACTTGTCACGAGGGAACAAGACCGTCATGTGGTCAAGGAAACGACGGAGTGCCATTGGCGGGTGTTGAGAATGGGACGATATGGGGGGAAACTGTATAGTATCAACATTAAGATTATCTAAAATGAGGGAAATTGAAATTAATACAGGAAATATCATTGTTTCTTATAGCCGCTAGAATGTTAGAAGAAACACAAATTGTTTAATATACGAATTATACTTTCATGAATGCATTCTTCCTCGAGCATCAATATTATAGAAACGAAACGCCGGAAGGTACAAAACTATTATCAGTAAACGTACGTGCGATATATTGTATTATTTTTTACTAATTTAATGACTTATACAGAGTGAGACAATTGAAAATGAACGAACCTAAGTAATTGTCCATTGTGTTATAAAGCGTTTAAAAAACGATTCACTGTCGTCTCGACTTCGAAATTCCATGAACCGTTGCATTTATCTTTTATTACGGTGATAAATTTAATATACAGTGTGGTACAAAAAACTAGATTTTTCGAGAATGACTGTAAGTTGGGCCCGTTAATTTTTTTGGGTGACTTCAGATCTCAGAATATTAAAGAATGAGTCATTGTATTTATCTTTACGTATAATAACAAATTTAATATACATGGTGATCCAAACTAACTGGTGAAAATTAAAAAAGAAGGTGAATTTGCCTATATGATGATTTTCTGATGACTTTCTGATGATTTTCTGATGACTTTCTGATGATTTTCTGATGACTTTCTGATGACTTTCTGATGACATTCTGATGACTTTCAAAAATTATAAAGTGATTACCATCATGCACTTTATGACAAAGAAATTAGCCTAAGTTTTAAAAAACCGTAGGCATATATTTTCTATTTAATTATTTCATTCTGTATAGTTGCTTTGTTTTATTACGTAAGTGCATGAGAATAAGGAAAACAATGAAGCCTATGGGGTCCCGTAGCTCGATTGAACAATCGAGCGACGTGCCCGACCCAGCCAAACGATTATTATTTATTTCTTCCGTCTAGTTTTAGAAACTGCCATTTTCTTTTGTATTGTAATATAAAACGTGCCGAATAAATTAATGTCAATATTACAATCGATCGGTGAGTTAAATGAGAAGACGTTTAATTGTTTAAATCGCTAGATTTAATTGTCTTAGAGGTACAGTTTATGGTTTATATTAAAATAATTAACGTAACAACACGCAATCTCTCAGAAAAATATTCTCATTCACGCGAACTCGCACTTTCGTCGTTCCTTTTCCTTTTGTTGCTTTTGTTATTTAATTCTAAAGCTCGAACGTGTTCTTGAACCGCGAACGAGGTGTGAGATAGACCCGCCATCTTGTAGAAATTAATTATAATAGATAAACTTGGTACAAATTATAATTTTTAAAATTTTTATATTCGCCATTAATACTAATCGTTTTAAAGAAAATAAATTAATTTTGATGTTAAATGAGTACCACGATTGCCCACTCTTTGTTTTTTTAAAATTGATTTTAAAAAGTCTGGATTTCTTTCCAACTCGACTAAAATAAATTTTAACTGATATAGGAATTAATTGGCGAACATTATGTCTAGTTCACACGTCGTCCGTGGTTAAGCTTGGTCTAACGATACCGAAAATACTGTTTTATTGTTTTTTTTCGTCTTCTTTTATCGCTACGGTACCTGTCTTATCTCGTATTCGAAAATATCACTATAACATGGCGCGTGGTATGGTTTTCGTCGCATCGATTTTCTTCGATTAACAAAATTAGTATTTTTCATGAAAATTTAATTTCTCTTTCCATACAAAACAATCAAAAATTAATTGATATAATATATATATATATATCCTATATAATTAATCAATTATATATTATCCATATTAATTAATTATTTAATCGATATAATATATATTATACATATTAATTATGCAATTCAATTAATTAATACAAAACTTAACAATAAGTTATTAAAGCTTGGAGATTGCAAACGATGTTCAAATTTGCTACGGTAATGACAGTTAGAATTTGTAATTGAAAACTACTCTAATCGTGATATATGTTTCTAAAATTTCAATGCTTTCGTCGAATGTTATCCTCTATCTTTTCAAAATGACGAAAATGTCGGCAAGAACAATGTCTGACGTTATTGGTTTATTACTTAAAAAATAAAAATGAAAAATCATTTCATTAATATTTACAATCGGTTAAATCGTCAATCAAATTGATCTATTCGAAAGTGCAGTGTCTCGAAAAATTTGTCTTCATGACGAGGTGTCGAGAAACTATGAAAAATCTTAGAAATTCGTAAAAAATCACGTAGAAACTGTTTGAACGATGTAGATCGCCTCTAAAAAAAGCCTCGTCAACGAAAGAAATGCAAGTTATGCTCGTTTGTTTGTTATTGTTCAAGAATTATGTTAGATTCGTCTATGTAAATATATATTTGATTGTTTCCTTAGAGCTTTTACACTTTCATTAGAGAAGGAAGAGTGGTCTCGGTCCGCTGTCTCTCTCGGAAAATGTCGTATGACGACCCTAACTGTCTGAATTTCACTATGTCGACCGAGTTCGTCCGAGAAAAACAATTCAAAGTATTCCACGAAATTTCAAAGCAATCAATATTGTCTCGGCTCAATGCAGAGTCGCCAGATGAGGGGAGGGAGCACGAATTGAGGGGAAAATGTTACCTTCTCTCTGCCAGTACCGGTTTCGTCACGTGACAGAGACTAAACGCGTGACGTGACCGGGCCCGCGGCGGATGGCTGGGGAATAGCGTCGTAGAAGGGGAAGGTAGAGTGGGGACACGAGTCTGAATCTGGCGACTCTGGCTCAACGACATCAACTATTACATACGATTCAATTCGTCTTTTACAAAAAAGTATTGATTACCTTCAAATCTGATAAAGAGGGCTGTACTTCCGGAAACCTCGACGCTCCGAATTGGCAAAAATTTTGGAAATAGTTTTTTTTTGTCACAATTGATCACGAAAAGGATTTTTGCCGACTTAAAACAAAATTTTTCATCATACGAGTATTACGTTGTACGTTACTGACATAGTCATGACAAAGTATTTAATAGCTTTTTAACTTCGGTAATTGTTATTTTTGCCCGCAATCATGATTTCGATGCAAAATGAAGCTGTTTGCAAAATTTCTGCGAATTCGGAGCTTGGAGATTTTTGGAAGTTGAGCCAAAAAAATGAGCTTTCATTATCATTTAAAATAGTGCAACTTTGTGCTGAAAAGTTTTTTCGTATACGGCGACAAATAACAGATATTTTCACTGTTCCTCAGGGGACGACGCACGGTAATCCATAATAAGAGAAAATTTGGTTAAATTATAATTAATTTTAATTAAGTCATGTAAACTACTGTCGGTGTTCAGTTAGTTTTTGGGAGGGGGGGGGGTGTAATTCTTGACTATTTCGAGGCAATCCTGTAATAAACAGGGTCGATTGATCGTTCAGATTGGCGAGCCATCGATTAGGAACGTGTCTTTAAAAGTATTGTTGCGCCACGAGTTCGGATCGATGCATCCTCGAAAATATCTCCTCGTTGATAAATATTGGCAGCTTTCGATTCAGTACTTTCGATACCTGCTCCCTTCGGTCGAGAATGAACTTCGATATAATTTCATTTGAATCCTAGCTCGAATCTCTAGGAAACTCGATTCGGATCGACGTGTAAATTCTCGATTAACAATTGGTCCATTTGATTCCTCCGTCGATGACTTTGTTCAGAGAAAGTAGAACACCCAGTAGATCGCGTTGAAGAGCATGAAGCTGACTGGGAATATGATTCTCGAATATTTGTCGATGATGTTGACGTCCTTGATCTTCGGCATCGACACTCGCAACACGGACGCTCCTCTTCGTATCGCGTGCAAAACCTGAAATAGTCGTCCCTTGATTTTTTCCAATTTTTTTACATCCTTCATCATGGGAACGGAAACGCTAGTCGAAAAATATTTTTTGAGAATTCTACTGTATTTACACTTTACACATTACAAAATTCTTGAATATTCTGTTTGATCTACAGAGTAATCCACTTTATCTACAGAAAATACTACTTCACCTACAGAGGATACTGTTTTATCTACAGAACAAAGGCGCGAACGATATGAATTGTGATTTTCGATCGTCGAGTTAATTGACTACTTTAATACATTTAATAGTCATCTTAAGGCGGTAGACTCGTTTCCAGAATTGCAAGGGTGGTATGAGTGGATGCGTGGGTGATGAACGAGAGTGAAAATCAGAGAGATAGGTGAATTTTAGGGTGCGTAGTAGGGAAAAAGGTGGAAGGATCAAAGAGGAGAAGGGTAGAAGGGCAGGGAAATAAAGGGACAAAAAGGTAAGAGGAAATAAAGCGGTAAGAGACGTAGAATAGTTACGGTCAAATAAGAGGTTAGAACGATAGAAGGATGAGCGAGAGAGGAAAGCCGATAAAGAAGGTAGGACAGGCAGTCGGTAAGGAAGGGAAGATAATGGAAGGGAAAGTAACAAGGACTGGCAGGGAAAGAGGGACAACAGAGAAGAAGGGACTGGAAAGTTTCTGGAAAGCAGAGGAGGCAAAGAAAACAGAGAGGGTAAATGCGGTAGAACAAGGAAGGGGAGGAAGAGGGTATAAATAAGGAAGAGAACGGAAATGATATTAGGGATATGCTAAGGAACATATAGGCAGAGGTGAGAGGAATGCGAGAGGATATAAGAAGGAAGGATGAGGAAAGGAGAAAAGAAAGGGAGGATCTGATGAATAGAATGAAGACACTAGAGGGTAAAGTTGAAGCATTGCAAGAACAGAAGGAAGCGGGAGGAGATGCAGAAGGGAGGAAAAGGATGGGGGAGGGGATCAGAAACATGGAAACTCTGCTGGAAGTGCAAGAGAAAAGACAGAGAAAGAACAATATAATAATAAGGGGCTTACAGATTGGGAAAGAAAAGCAAAACATCACGGAAGAAGTTCAAAAATTCTGCGAGAAGGAGCTGGGGATACAATGCGAGCTCGAGTGGGTAAGGAGAGTGGGAGACGAAAATAAGAACACCATGTTAGCAAGGATCAGTAGGTGGGAAACGATTGTTGAGTTACTGAAGAAGAAAGAGAAATTAAGAGGAACAAAAATATACATAAACCATGATTTAACATGGAGAGAAAGAAAAATACAGCAAGAAATAATACAGGTTGCGTATACGGAGCGAAGCAACGGGAAGGAGGTAAAGATAGGGTATCAAAAGATAAGATTTAACGGGAAGTGGACAAATTGGGAAACAGGGGAGACAAACCAACAGGGATTAACAAATTTTTAGAAAGGGCTCGCGGCCGAAGACATTCACCAAGGAGAGGAAAAGAAGATTAAAAGGAGGGAGGCAACATGGTTTTCTGGAATGTAGCAGGATTGTTGGGCAAGGACAGAGAATTTTGGAAGTTTATACAGCTGCAAGACTTTGTAGGGCTAGTGGAAACGTGGGTGGATGAGAAGAAATGGAATAAGATAAAGGACAGACTACCAAAAGGATTTATATGGCAATGTCAGCTGGCAGAAAAGAGGGCGAAGAAAGGAAGAGCAATGGGAGGAATAGTGACAGGAGTTAGGGAAAAATGGACAATGGCGGAGGATAGGAGAGAGGGAGAGGGAATAGTAAGACGACAGATGAGAGTGGAAGGTGAAATATGGAATATATGGACAGTGTACAGAGGAGGAAGTATGGTGGAATTGGAACGGAAGATACAAAACTTGATACAAGAGAATTAAAAAGGATTAAAAAGACTGAAGATATACTTAGGAAGGAAAAGACTGGTACTGAATGCACAGAAATCAAAGATGGTGGTGTTCGGGAAAGGCAGAGGGAGCAAGAAAAAGAGGGAGTGAAAATGGGGAGAAGAAGAAATTGAAGAAGTTAAAGAGTTTAAGTACCTGGGGGTGAAATTTCAGAGAAATGGGGACATAAAGGGGCATGTAAAGGAAAGAGCGAAATCAGCAAATATGGTACTATGGCAAGTATGGGGCTTAGGAGAAAGATTGTTTAGAGAGGGCAGAGATGGGGCAGAGATATATGGGTGGAAGGAAAGGGAGGAAACTGGACGGAATAACGCCTGATAACATGGTACTGGGGGAAACCATGAGGGAAAAGGTACGAATCGGAGCAGGAGAGAAAGCGTTAAGATTCGAGGAAAGAGCGAAGAGATCCGAGGGAAGAGTGCGAGTAAAGGAATGCTTGAGGGAGAGAGAGAGAGAGGACGTGGGACATAACAACAAATAGCAGAGAGAGGATAGAGTACATGAACGACAAAGGATACAGCCAAGTGGGGATAGAAAAAGAAAGAGAAGGAGGAAAAGATATGATGGAAATGATAAATACTTTGAAGGAGAGGGATAGGGAAATTCAGGGACAGTGGCAATATAATAAAATATTGAACTCTAGGTTCTGTAAAAGGTATAAACATATATACGAAGCGAGAGTACCAAAGTATCTGGAGGAAAAAGGCGAGGGAAACAGCCACAGCCCGATGGCGAGAGTAAGATGTGGGAATATAGAGGAAGGAAATAAATACTGGAGGAAAGAGGAAGAGAGAAGGTGCATGATGTGCGAGAGATACCTGGGGACTCTAAAGCATCTGGCAGAGGATTGTGACCAGACGGAAAGAAGAAATTTAAGTACAGAAAAGATACTAAGATACTAAAGATACAAAGTAGAAGATACAAAGTAAAAGATACAAAGAGTGTGGAAGCAAAAAGGAAAGAAATAACCAAAAGAAAAGAGGGAGAGGCAATATTAGATGTAAGATAATAGGATAGATTAGAATAGATCAGATTAGATTAGAGGTTAGGTTAGACTAGATGAGATTAACAAATGGCATAGGATATGGATGAATGGGTGGAAGAATGGATGGATAGATGGATGGAAGGATGAGTGATACAGAAGACATGTAAAGCCAAGCACAATTTCTAGGCCGCGAGGCCGCAATTAAATAAATTACTACTACAAAGATCGAATTTTTCAGTAGTCAATAGCGCTGGATAAAAGATAAATCTTGGCTGCGATCGCCCTCGAAAGTTCTATTTTTACGTTTATGAAGCGTAATTTGCATTATTCGCAAGCATACAATCATGCTTCCGTATAATGCAAATTACGCTGCCGAATAATGCAAATTACGTCTCGTAAATGAGAAAGAGGACTTTTGAGGGCGATAGCGGGCTAGATCGATCTTTTATGTAGCGTTTCTGACTACCGAAAAACCCCATTTTTGTATTATCGAGAAATGAGAACGCGAATCCCGCACCCTTGCAATTCTGGAAAAACGAGTCTACTTCCTTAATTTGTTTTAACTATTGTTTCAACATATATCCCATCAATTATTTTGAGGTAAGGAACAATTGTATAATTATTACGGTTAAAACAGAAGAAGCTTCCAAATCTGAATGTTTGCATTTTCGTCATAACACTAGAACAACCGAGTACTAAAAGTGCCTATTTCGTATTGCCTTTTAAAAATAACAAAACCACATTCATCGAGGCATTGCACTTCTTTCCTTACAAAATACGACTATATAATAAATATATCTTGTAAGTGCTCTCAAAGACATCTTTACAATTTCAATAATTGTAATGTTAACACTAATTGCGAATGATTTAAAATTTCAATTTACCTTAGGTTTATGATGAACCTTATGAGGCCCCCTGTATCTGAGGCCAATGTTTTTTCCGTGAGTGTTGTAGGCCGCGACTCTGGAAATGCGGAAGCTGGGAGGAAACTTGACTGGATCGTGTTCTCTTCCGGTTCCGGGAGTAGACCCGCCACTGTTTCTTATACTCGGTAAAGGGGACATTCGGAGATCCTGAAGCTCGATTATGTCCGCTTCGGTGGATCCAGGAAACGGAGAGCTTGTTTTGCTTCCTGTAAAATTATTTTGCTATTTAAAAAGGTTGGACGGAGTATATAAAAATTTGTTCTAGTTGATTACAAAATATGAATGAACAAATGCAGTAAGTTTGACTAATATGTAATAGGTAGATCAGGCCTGGGCTACTTGTGGCTCGTGAGTCACGGGCGACTCCTCTCCCCACTCGTGGGTTCTCCCCACCAAACTCCTGTGGAGTGTAGGGGATATAGGGGCAAGATGAAATAGTTAAAGGTGAGGGAACCGGTAGACTGGTAGTGGGAGTCGTGAACCGACAGCGGAGAAGAAGATTGCCGGGGCCTGAGGTAGATGGAGGTTCACCTGCTTTAGAAGTAATGACTTTCTTCTCGTCGGTTTCTTTCTTTTTCGTCTTCTTTTTGGCTCTGGCGCCCCAATATGTGTAATTTACAGCCGCATATTCTAGTAAAGCCGCGAACACGAAGACGAAGCACATTACTAGATAAATGTCGATTGCTTTTACGTAGCTGATACGTGGCAGTGAACTACGCACACCTGTCGAGATTGTAGTCATCGTAAGCACCGTCGTTATGCCTGCAAAATCACCGAAATTGGTAAATTAGAGTTTTGTTGCAATTAACGTGAGCTAGAATTGTTTACCAAGGGCTACTCTGGCACTGGTGGCTTCGTGGTTGATCCAGAAGCTCACCCAGCTCAGCATCACGATTAGGATACTGGGCAAGTAGGTCTGGAAAACGAAGTAGCCGATGTTCCTTTGAAGCTTGAAGCTCAACGAAAGTCTTTGATATATACCGGTGGCCAGTCTCTCTTTGCGATCATTCGTCTCGTACCCGATGATAGTGAATTGTGGCAGCTCTGCTTCCTCGACTCCACGCACTGGAGTCTCTTTCCAGTACATCACTACGTCCAGAACCGTGTATCCATCTAACAAAACGAAATTTCCTAGTCAGTTTCCCATGAAGTAATTTTTGTTATTCTACTTTTATTTAGAACAATTGGGAAATGAACGTTAATAGTGTATCTATTCTCTCTGTCAGAGAAGTAGGATGTTTTATACAATGTACGGAGTGTCACAAAAATGTACTTCCTTGACAGGGTCGATTCCTGAAGTCATTTGAAGTAACTTTTTCCTTTACGAAAATGTTCTTCGTGGCTTTGTTAAGGAATTATTAACGAGAAACGCGAACACCAATCAGACCGCGGTTGCAGTGGTCCGCGGCGTTGACATTGGCCGAGCTGGAATCCGTCGACAGTAGGCGCGCACTAATTGGTCTGAATTTATTTGTTAATAACTCCTTGACAAAGTCGCGAGGAAAATTTTGGAAAACGAAAAAATTACTTTATATGATCTCTGGAATCACTCCTTTCCAGGAGGTACATTTTTTAGGCACCCTGTAGTGACATTTTTGAGACACCCTGTAGTGTACGGTGGAGTATAATTTGGATTTTATGATGAAACTTGAACTGGAAATGGACAACGGCGTGTAAGGTGAACTTTTCTGATTATAATAAAAATGTTAAGTCGATTGAACTAATGATTTTTCAGGTAAATATTTATAAGGACAACTCGTTTTTATAAGCATAGTAAGTAAATATTTGTTTACAATTGGATACACAAGCGGTAAGCAAATTGTAATAACTTCAATGGCCTATATTTTATAAACAAATTCATATGTATTTTACAAGCAACCAGCGATTTTCAATATCTCACTAGACAAAACATGTGATAACATTCAATTTTCAATGAGAAGAACTAAATATGAGCATTTTGTGCAAAATTTACGAAAAGAAAATCATCAAATGCAACAAATTCCTAAGACTTCTAGAATATTTAAATTGAAGTTCCAACAACAAATTTCAAAAGGAAATATGTACAACTATGATAAGTCAAATCGAAAGAGTTCCTCAAAAATGTCCCATTTCAGAAAGAAAAATTTTTCGGGGAAGAAATGGAAAATAAAAATTCGAGTGGAAGCCACTAGAGAGGTAGTATCGATCGTACAGCTCTCGATCTCTACGGTGCAGTTCTGCGAATCGAGCGGATAGTAGTGCAGATCCATCATGCAGGCCAGGGTCGTCGTAAATCTCATGCCATAAGTGACAGATCCGTCGCCGGACAGTCGGACGAGTTTATTACGCTCGGTCACGTCGTGCAAGAAACTGCGAACAAACCGAAAACATTTTCTTTCTCAGCCTTTTCACACCTCACGTGTAGACGTTCTGGTTCAAATCAAAATCCCGCGCGCGCCAAATTCAAATATTACGAACAGGGAACTGAATTTCGTAACAATTCACATAGACATTAATTTGTTCGTTAAATGTAATTAGTCAATGAAAAACTAGAGATGTGTTTGTACTTTTTTACGATAAAATAAATAAGTAAAATTTTCGTGAGTTTTTATAAAAATTAAAAAAATCTATAATACATATGTTAGAAATGTACACGAGTGTTTACAATGGTCAGAATTTTAAAGTAAACTTTTTATACTATTATGGAGGTAAAATATATTAATGAAAATCCATATGGATGTTTATACAAATTCGATAATTTAAAACAATTTTTTGAGCTAGAAAATGTTAATAAAACTTGGTATTTACACCAAAACTTGGTAAACAGACGTTATAATAGTATTGAAAGCTAAACGTTAATAATAAAATTATACATCTATAAAAATTAGAGATAGCTAGCAAAATTTTTGAAAAACTCAAAATACTAATAAAAATCTATATCGAGTGTTTCTAAAAATTAGGAGAAGCTAGAAAATGTTAAAATTTAACGAATTTTTGTAAAAATTAAATATCTGCGTGTTACGTTTGTCTACAAAATGTTCTTTTTTGAGCTCTCTAGATTTGATTTCATAATTTAAATAATGCATAAACCCAGATTTTCCGGAAGTTTTATTTTCAATTCACGTGTTATAGTATAACTATAAAAGTTGTCCGGAACTTGAATAAATTGATTTAGAGTATTTTTTGGATGTTTATGGTACAAACCTGTTTTTGTCATTAGCGAAAAATGTATCTGGGACCCAAATTTTCTCCGCAAAATCTCCGCTGAGGGTGAGGACTTCTTCCTCCTGCGAAAATCCTAGTCGTTCGTCCTTCCAATATTGATTTAGGTACATCGTTATAGTATAGTCCTGTTAAAAAAGAGTAAAAGACATAAAGTCTGCATAAGAAATGTATATAGTGCCTGAAAGTAAGATAAAGAATTAATAATATAAAATTCCAATTATCTTTAACACGATTTATAATAAACATGAAATTGTTTATTCAATTTTTGGATTATATTTTTATTCATTTCATTTTAATTTGAAAATATTTATGCACTATAATTTCGTATTCAATTTGGTTTGTTTTGTTTTAATTGAAAAACAGTTTATATTATTATTGTTATTGTAGTAAATATAATTACTATGTTCAAAATGACTATGCAGAATCCTAAATTAAATTTGAATAAAATCATGAATGAATTAAAATGTAGAAATACAAAAATTAGATTATCAAAACAGAAGGAGACTTCAATAAAAGATTTAGATTTCTCGGGGCTTGATTGAATAAGGAAATAAATGTGTATAATTCACCATGTTAACTTCCGAGATGGCGTCGAAACTGGCTATAGTAAGATCCATGCCCACCAGCAGGGGATCCCCTAAAATAACAAAAATGAAGTCAAGATTATTATTGAAAACGGATTTTCTAATTTTCTCAAATAATAATGCAGACAGATTAATGGCAATCCGTTTCTGTACTATAGGTTGAAAAATCGACGAAGATTAGAGAAATTCTACAGTATCGTTAAGCGGATTGGATGTTCGGCATGATCACGGGCCTGTAAAAAGTTCGTAGCCGCACTATTAAATTTCTTGACGTAAATCTCAGTCCTCGACTGTTTCAACGTTCGAATATTAATCTCACGGTTCAAAGTCAATGGTCTTTTAAAAATGGTAGCGAAAAAAGAACATTAAAAAAAAATTGACAAATAAATTTTTATATTAAAAATCTACCATACATCTACCATAGTGATAATTAATTGTATGTATGTGTCTCAGTGACGTACCACCGAAATTTGGTCTCAATCGAATGTCATAGCCATCGAGAATTCGTGATATAGTCTGCGTTACGTTTTCCAACCTGTCAGATACCCCTGTGTTGTCGTAACTGGCCCTAAAATATTTTGAAAATTCCATTAATTACTAATAATGATTATTTTACTAATATTCGATAGTAAATAATTTCTTTTCGGTATTAGTAAACATATATGCATAAACAACGTATAGAAACATTAGGTGTACTGTACTGAACTTCCCTCACACTAAATCGCACACTAGATTGAATTATATTCATATCCTACATTGAAGTGTACGAATATTTGACATTGAATTCAGTTAAATGACTATCTTACATTAAGTTAGAAATTAAATTAAATGAATATTTTACTTTTTAGATTCGATCGAATGAATATTTTACATTAGATTAAATTAATGGCTCATTGAATGATTCATGGCTGATTAATGACTGATTACCAAGTAACCAGGTAGATCGTCTGCAGCAGTAAGACGACCTGCTGCAGCCTCGACCAGTTCATCATTTTCGGAAATCACGTCAGCGGATAAAAGAGGACGTCATCTCGCTGGGTTCTTGCACCTCGTCATCGAGCCGCCAAATACTGTAACCAGAGAACCGACCCGATTTTTGTCCTTGACCTTCATTACACATGTATCCCTCAATTTTTCATTTTCCACCCGATAGTGGCAAAAAAAGAATAATGAAAACGTCTTTTTCATATCCAATTATAGTTTATAGTCAACGTTAGCCAACTTTGGCTTAAATTACACCTGAAAAATATTATATTGACCGAAACCCAACCCCTCATCTACTTTTCCTTGAATCTACATTTCCCTTACATCTCCTTTTTCATGTTCTTTCATTTGCATACAAACTGGAGATCATCAATGTACCGGGCTCGTCATTTCGAGTTGAATAATTTTGCATTTCAATCCCTGGAGCTTTTATAATCGAGCAGAAGAGAAATGAAAAAAGATGCGAGTATGAAAACATACCATTCGAATGCGTTTTTTAAATTTTCCATACAGAAAATAGTCCGTGCATTCGATGTATCAGCATCGAAATATAAATATGAAACGTCCAACGAACAGAGCAATACCTATTATTAACGGTATTACAAAATATTAATTTTACGTATTGCCTACCGGAAGTCGATTGACAGTATTTCAAATGACAGTGCTATATCTAATAGCGACTGACAAAAAATGATTTTCAATAATAGTCCCAAAAGAAATAATTATTGCTATTCACAAATTGTTTAACATATTTTCAACTGTCGATCGTAAATGTCGAAAAATGATTAAACCGCTACCGGTAGGTTAGATAATAGAAGACTATTCAGAACCTAGTTCTCGCTTCATCATTTAAAAGTTCGTAGAGTTTTTAAAATAAAATTCAACAATAAAATTCAGATATTTATTCAATAACGTATTTCGGTTCTATTACTTTTTGCCATTTTCGAGGTGATTTATCATGTTATCGAATAAACCTATGAACAAATATTTTAATTTGATTTGTAAATTTTTATTTAAAAATGCTACGATCTTCCATTCCAACCCACTACATACGAAAAGCTGCTGATCCATAGCTCACGGAAGAGACACAAAATGCAACCCCGGGGATAGCATTTATTACAAAAGACAACGATCTCACCTATCTTCGATCTCCCCGAACAAAGGAGCCATCGCAACAACCGAATCAGACGTTAGCAGTGCCCCGTACAAAAGGGAGAGCGTAGGTCTGAGCGTCCTTCGAAGGACATCTCGAAGCCTAAAGGGTAGAACCTGGCACCCTGACAAGGGCTCGCGATTCACTACCGATCGGACAGGTCCCTCCACGAGCACTATCAACGTCGACGTGGTCGAGGATATCTCCGACACTCGGATGCTGCGCACCACCCTCGCCCACCCCCACCCTACACCTTTGATTATCACTCTTTCTCCAGTAACGTCTTTTTTCCTCTCTCAGGCTACATTCGACCACAAGCCTTCACTGGAAACTCTCGTCGTAGTCTTTGCTTGCTTCCACCCCATAAACCCCTAAGTTTCGCTGACAATGGTCACCTGGGACTCTGGCACCATTGCCCGGTGGGTCAGCAAGCTATCACCTGGAGTACAGTTTTTCGTTCTTCCAGTTTCTGATTCAGTTCTCAGCTGTTTCAGCACTTTTACATCCTTCCCACAGGATCTGGGCTAGACTCTGTCTTCCGTTAGCATTGAACCTACAATTAGTATCTTGGTAGTTTAGGTAGCGTGTGGATCTGTTAGGACAGCCCCATTTTCGGTAATTTTTCTTTGTAATTCTTGGTAATTCTTGGTAATTCTTTGTAATTCTTCTGCCGTACCAGGTCCAAATCTTCAGCACCTTCTCTGTCGTTTTGTTGGTCTTTATCATTAGTCTACGAGGACAGTCCCAATTTTGTATCCTAATCGAATTTTGATTCACTGTTTCACTGCGTAACACTCTTACATCTTGCACTCTGCTTGTCTGTACTTAGAGCATCCTCTTTCCCACACTGTGGTTTTGATTCCTACCGCCAGGTTTATAAGGCCACTCTCGTTCTTGCTTTTCAATCGAATTTTGATTCAGCAATCACTGTTCGGCGCTATTGCTCCCTTCTTAGACAATATGTAATAGACTTATCTCTCCACTGTTCAATCGTTCTTTATCACCAGGTCTGCAACAACAGCACCATTTCTGCTTTCTTATCGAATTTCTATTAAAGAACAAGTCATCGTTACAGTCTAACACTATCTTCTCTACCATCCGATAGATAGAGGTAGACAGATATACCCAATTATTGCTCTCTTAATAAACAATTTTGATTCACCGTTTAGCACTCCCCTCCTAAACCTCGCGACGAATCACTGCCCTCGCGTGCTGCTCCTCCATTCGTTCTGGCAAGAACAGCCGTATTTTCGGTTGTTTATCGAACGTTCATTAGACAAAAAAACAACTGATTGTTTCACTGGTTAGCACTATCGCGTGTCCTTTCCACCAGCACTCTCCTTTTCGCGAGGTGTTCCGTCACTGTTTCACTCATGTCGTTTTGGGGGTGTGATCACCATCCCCCGCTAACCCCCTCCTGAAGGCTGCCAATCCGTGCCACTCACCTATTTATCTTTCGCTTCTGTTTAGACACCGATAACGTCAGCCCGTGCTGCTCCACGCTCGCCATACCTCGGTGGCTGCCGCAAAATGGACCACGCATGTGCAGCCCCGTTCCTCCGGCCGACCTACTGACACAGAGTCACTGTCTCTGGATCTCGATGCCGGGATCGAACGCTGCCACCCTCTTCGCCGAGGCCGAGGGACACGCACACTAACGTCGAGAGTCGTTAACCCTGTCGATAGCCGGCACATCGATGTCGAGCTGCCGATGCGCTTCGATTTTTTTCTAGGCTTGAAGATTCGACTTTTTGGTTAGGCTTTTGGCCAGCGGTGTATGGTTTACACGCCCTCGCAAGAAGATACAAACAGTCTTTCCGTAACTGTTATCGAACACAGTTATGGAAGAGGTGAAACATTCTTTGTAGTGTGCCGAACGCGGAAGAGGATAGCGAGTGGACGAGAACGAGAGACGTTCGACAAACATCAAAGGACCCGTGTCCCCCGCTCAGCTTTCTAAATTCGAAAATCAAAATTCTTTTATTTTAGGTTTTCCGTCGATGAAACTTTTACCGTCGCGTTTGTTTTGTTTTTCTGGTTAAAGTGGCACCAAACACGGTTTAGTTAAGATCATATTACAGCTTTCTTTCGATATAAGGCGATGGCTCGGAACTATATCAGAGTATTAGTCTGTCTTGCGACACCTCTGCACGAGAGAGAGAGAGAGAACCAGAATCACCAGATTAAAACTTGTGTCTCCACTCTATCTTCCCCTTCCATGTAACGATGTGTCACAATGTCACGTGACTAATTTGGTCCTGGCAGAGAGAGAGGGTAACTTTTTCCCCTCAATTCGTGCTCCCTCCCCTCATCTGGCGACTCTGGGTCATAGATACGAGTAGACAGCGAATTTTGATGCAAAATAAAAATTGTCTATCTTAATTGCAACAAACTGGAGTGAAATAGAACATTATTTTCTTAAAAAATAATGTAATGTGTTCTAATTAGGGATTGCAATACCGGACCAAAAATTCCGTACCGGTATTCGGTATTTTTTTAAACGTTGTACCGGTATACCGGTATTAATACCGGTATCATGAATATTCATGAAGGTACAAAAACACAGGTGTTTAATAGAAAAAAACATTAACTAATTTATTGACTTGATATCTTTGAAATGTGATTGTAAAAAACATAATGCATCTATTGAACTGTCATTGAGCCTCGAACGTATTTTTCTGCACAAATGACCTGCAGTTGAAAATGCTCTTTCCGCATCCACGATGGTTGGTGGTACCGTTAATAGCGAGCGATATACTTTCTCTAAATATTTGCCTCGATGTCCTTCATCTTCTAACAACACAGTCTCTCGTCCGACGGTTTTGGATAAATCTATTTTTTCTATTATTTTTGTATTATCGTTCGTGGCAATTTTTTTATTTATAGCTAATTGTAATTTCTTCTCGAGAGACAATTCTTTTTCGATATTAACGTCAACATCGTCTTCAACGAATTCTTCTGGATAGGTTTGCGTTTGGTTTTCATAAATGTTTTTGTGGAAATTGACGACGAACTTAATTAAATTTGACCTTGTTAGCTTCTTTTCTTCCTTTCCGTTTCCCTTTTTAAAGTCGTTATAATTATGTAAATACCTTAAAATATTTTCTAGTTCGCTATGCCTTTCCTGTATACGAATTTTCAATGCACCGTATAATTCCTCGGACAGTGGCGAGTCCTGATCTTCAAGTCATTGCAACATAAAATTTATTGCTGCGTTCGCTGTTAATAAGTTGGAATCCTTCCGACATAATGCTTCCACAACCGGCTTTTAATTTCAAAAATCGTTCCATCGTTAATAACAAATTATTCCAGCGTGTTTTAGAATCTAATATCAGCATAAGTTCTTTTTTATTTCGGTAAGTATATATTTTTGTAAAACGGCATTTTTAGTAGGGGAACGGTTAAATATTTTAACAACTTTTCGGATTTTTTTAATTACAGGAAGCAATCCTTGGTAAGTTAATATTTCGTCCTCGTTACTATTATCTTCGTCATATTCAAACGAGGTACTTTCAACGATTATATTATTATTTTCTTCATCGTCGCTCTCTTCGAAATCAGAATCAGAAGTTTCTAAATCCAGAGTATTTTGCTTCTTTTGCTCTTGATTTTGTTGATACAGCACACCGATTACTCCAAGTTGAATTCCACGAGCATAGCACAATTACTGATTTGCATCGATCAACTTCCCAACTTTTTTCATCACCGTTGCTCCATCGGTAGTTACGCAGACAATATCTTTTTTTAGAGATAAACCATGTTCCTCCAATTTGCAGTTGACCACTTCTACACATTTTGTAGCTGGCATACTTCCTGAGACACGTGCGAGTCTTATATTCCAAATTTTCTTTTCCGAATGAATATTTATATTTAAATAACGTCTATTTCGTACACTTGTCCATTCATCAAATGCGAGACTAAATTTTGTACCATTTAATTTTAATTCTGTTAATTCTTTCTTCAGAGAATTGCGAACACAGTTACCATAGTTTATAACATTTCTTCTTATAGCGTTAATAAATCTTTGAATATTTTTGAAACCTCTTGCAATTAGTGACTTTCTCGATTCAATTGAAATACAAAACACTCTGAACGGCAAACCTTCTAATGCTGTCATTTTAGACAGAACTTCGTCGAAGCAGTCATTTTTTCTATTGAAAAAATCTGTAATCTGTGATGTCTTTGGTGTAGTAATATCATTTTTAGGTGAGTTAGAATTTGTCTCGGATTCTTTTCTTTTCAATAAATTAATATTATGTAGCGTTTTTAAATGTGTATGTAGTCCGCTTGTGCTTCCTCCAAAAACTTTAATTATCCTTGAACATGTTTTGCATCTTGCCAGCATATTTTTTTCATCGTACAAATAGTAAAACCAAGCCGAAGTATTATCGACAGATTTTCTATGTTCTTTGAAGTCATTCGTATTATTCATTATGGATAAATGAAACTAAAACATATACATACGTTACGCGTGTAAATATTTTGAACGATGCAGCATAATATACAGGGTGGGGCAGTAACTATTAGCACCTCAGATATCTTTGAAACCATAAGTTTCACAGAAATATTTGCTGAAACAAAATTGCTCAGTAAGAAGGTGGCCATCCGGTGGCGATAGTAGTTTTTTTGCAGGTGGACGTACTTCGGACATTTGAAGGTCACCTCCATTTTTTTTAATGGATCGGTATGTTTTGGCTTCCGTATCACGATAGAGGATCTTAAAACGAGTTCAACGACCTATTACATAAGGTCATTCAAGGTCATAGAAAGTAAAGAAATGCGATAAGAAATCGCGTTGCGTTTTGTCGATGGGCTATACGTCAGATTCAAAACAATGAGTCTTTTCTTAATACCGTCTTATTTACCGATGAAGCAACATTCACAAATCACGGGAATGTTAATTTACACAACATGCATTTATGGGAAACGGAAAATCCACATTGGCTGCGACAGGTTGAACATCAAAGACAATGGTCTGTGAATGTATGGTGTGGTATCATAGGTGATAAAATTATTGGTCCTTATTTTATCAATGGAAATTTGAATGGCAACATCTATGCTAATTTTATTAAGGATACATTGGGTCTTTTGCTAGAAGAGTTACCTTTACTTACACGACAAACCATGTGGTACCAACATGATGGATGTCCTGCACATTATTCATTGATTGCGCGAAGGGAACTCGATGAAAAATTTCGAAATCGTTGGATTGGACGCGGCGGTTCGATATCGTGGCCAGCTCGTTCACCAGACTCAACACCTCTAGATTTCTTTCTGTGGGGAACACTGAAAGAGAAAGTGTACAAAGAAGTACCAACTACGTTCTACGATATGCAACAGCGAATTATTGCAGCCTGTGCGTCGATAAGTTCTGACACCGTAAGACTTGCAAGTCAATCGATCGTAACAAGAATCCAACAGTGCATGGACAGCGATGGTCAACATTTCGAACACCTACTATAAACATGTTTCATTTACTACCAAAACCATAAGTATTATCGCATTTCTTTACTTTCTATGACCTTGAATGACCTTATGTAATAGGTCGGTGAACTCGTTTTAAGATCCTCTATCGTGATACGGAAGCCAAAACATACCGATCCATTAAAAAAAATGGAGGTGACCTTCAAATGTCCGAAGTACGTCCACCTGCAAAAAAACTACTATCGCCACCGGATGGCCACCTTCTTACTGTGCAATTTTGTTTCAGCAAATATTTCTGTGAAACTTATTGTCTCAAAGATATCTGAGGTGCTAATAGTTACTGCCCCACCCTGTATAAGGGTGTATCCGTTAAGTTATGTCACCATTTTTTAGGCATTTCCAGTAGTGCAATTAAAAAATGTTTTAGACAAAAGTTTCTCAGTACTTGATGAGCTACATGTTCGCATATTCTTAAATCTGAAAAAATGATTTTTACGTAAAAAAGTAAAGGTCACCTTGACTTTTTTAAATGGCACTATATGTTTTGGACATCATAGGATTGTTTCTGACGTCGAGACGAATTTAACGGTGTACTATACTATGACCTTGAAATGATCTCAAACTTGAAATGTGTCGGTCAAAAGTATTAATATAATTACGAAAAGATACAAATAGCATCCATTTGACAGCGGCGATTAGAATTTCTGGCGTGGCTAGCTGCTGCTAACGAAGAGGATCCTGAAATATTTACGAAAATTATGTGGACA
>CM052204.1:16220177-16235274 GCA_028455805.1 Lasioglossum figueresi
TTCTGTATCATAGAAGGTGGATCGCAGTTCGAACATCTAATGTAACTTGATTTATATTGTAAGAAATAATTCTTCGTTAAAATTATGTTTGCACAAAATTTTCAAGTTTGAGGTCATTTCAAGGTCATAGTATAGTACACCGTTAAATTCGTCTCGACGTCAGAAACAATCCTATGATGTCCAAAACATATAGTGCCATTTAAAAAAGTCAAGGTGACCTTTACTTTTTTACGTAAAAAACATTTTTTCAGATTTAAGAATATGCGAACATGTAGCTCGTCAAGTACTGAGAAACTTTTGTCTAAAACATTTTTTAATTGCACTACTGGAAATGCCTAAAAAATGGTGACATAACTTAACGGATACACCCTGTATAATGTGTACTTACTTGTGAAAAAGAAACTCACCAATTTAAAAAATATCTGAATGTATGGTATAAATATTTAAAACGCTACGCGTAATTTCACTAGGACAAACGGAAGAGTCAATTTGTTCGCAGTCGAGCGTCAACTGAACTGTGATCTTCGAGATCCGCCTTTATAGGCAGAAAAATGCTTCAAACGTTTTGTCGTTCATCGCCACAATGTTGCAAAGAATACAGCGTCATCGATACCACGCCGAAAAGAGCGCAGCGGCATCGGTACCACACCGAAAAGAGCGCAGCGGCTTCAGCAGTCACCGCGGCAACGTGCTTTGATCCGCAAGCGCAAACACACATCGCGAGCGGCGAACGTATTTCAAATAAGAGTAGATGCCCAAAAAAATATTTATTATTTATAGCTAATACCGAAAATACCGGTATTTTAACTTAGCTAATACCGGTTTCACGAAATTGCAAAATAGCACGAAATACCGGTATTCGGTATACCGGTATACCGGTATTGCAATTCCTAATTCTAATATTTTCACTGTTTCAAATTACGTTTACTTATGTAGTGTTTGATGTCATTTGAATTGAACAAAACGGGACGAATACGATGGTGAATGTTTATAATTAAATACAAATGTTCATTAGTATAGAGAAATGAGTCAAAATTCAATGAATTTCTTATTTTAGCTCGAACAATATTTCACAGCAACGATGATCGACGGAAATAGAGTGATCTGGTTTTCCAAAACGCTCGTTTTCTTTAGAAATTTCGAAGGACCCGGAGAATTCTCCGGATAAGTGGAACCGGGATCGGGCGAAAGTGTTTGAACGAGCGTCGAAGCTCAATTACAGCGACGCCGTATTTCGATTCGAGGCACGTCTCCCTTTCGAGTTTTTTCTTTCATTATAATGTTACCGATGTTGTCCTAGTTTTTCCTGAAGTACACATTTTTCAGGAGGAACCTGAAAGAACGCGCCCGTGTTTTCCTCCCAACGATGCGATGCGATGCGACGCGACGACGACGCGACGACGACGTTCGGAATGTCGATTAAGGGAAGGTCGGAGGTGAAAACCAAAAATTGTTTTCCTTGGGTGGAGTCTCCTCGTGAGGATAATTTACCCTCTTGCATGGGGCTAATTTGACCAGAATCAAAATTTCTACCAAATTGCCACCCTTTCCGGTTTTTTGTTTAATTGTATCAGAGTGCAATTTTTATTTGCTCGTAACAGTTATGGACAATATCCTTTTACACACATGCACGCTCTCTAACCAAGTGCAAACACTACAAGGTGTCCCAAAAATGTTGTGCTTGATGTGGGCGATTCCGGAGGTCATTTGAAGGAACTATTTCCTTTACGAAATTGTTCTCTGTGGCTTCGTCAAAGAGTTACCAACGAAAAACACGGACCAATCAGAGTGCTGCAACAGCTGACGGATTCCGGTTCGGCCAATGCCAACGCGAGCTCCGGGGCGCGCTGCCATAGCCACGCTCTGATGGGTCTGTAGTTTCCGTTAATAACTCCTTAACCATTGGGAAACTAGAGAAATTAGTTTACTACAGGATGTGAAAACAAATTATTTCAAAAATTGCATTTTACAACTTTTTTACGTGGGCCTATAATGGCCTATTTTGAAAATTTAAAAAATACGTTTTGTAGATCTGTGTCAATTAAACGTATTCTGAAAATTTCGTCAAAATCGGTCGACGTTGCAACGAGCTGCAAACATTTAAAGATGATAAAAATTTCTTTTACGATTATCAGCCTCTACCTGCAATACATCTAAGGATTCTTACATCTTTCAATGTCTATCATTTTGTCCCGCATCAACCGATTTCGATGAAACGTTTACAGTGCATACAATTAACACATTTATACAAAACGTATGTTTTAAACTTTCAATATAGGCCCACATAAAAAAGTTGTAAAATGCAACTTTTAGTATTTTTTCTACAATTCCGATAAATTGCAATTTTTGAAAAAATTACTTTTCGCATCCTGTAGTAAACTGATTGCTCTAGTTTCCCAAAAACATTCAAATCGTATAGTACAATATTAAAAAAGTTGTCGGGTTTTGTAGTGCATCCGAATATTTTTCCGAGTCATTGCATGTATCTTTTAATTACACTGTCCAACACCAAATTTGTTTCGCTATAACTGTTGGATGTCCCTTATAGAGTTTCTCGCGCTGATTCCGAATCTGCCCTTAATTTTTTCCCTACAAGTACAGTTTTTGAGAAACACGACTTTGAAAAAAAGACCTATTTTTCAACTTTAAACAAATATTGTGATGTTATTATATAAGATATTGAATTATTCTTTGCGGCAAAAGATTCTGTAGACTTTCCCGAATACAGTGATATCCAATATTAATACATTATGATCGTTTATACATGTTTAAACATTCGCTGCAAAGAACAATTCAATATCTTTTATAATAACATCACAATATTCGTTTAAATTTGAAAAATATGTTTTTTTCTCAAAAAGTTACGTTTCTCAAAAACTGTGCGCGTAGGAGAAAAATTAAGAGCAGATTTGGAATCAGCGCAAAAAACTCTGAAAGGGACACCCAACAGTCATAGCGAAACAAATTTGGCGTTGAACAGTGTTATGGACTGATTGCCTGCACAAACCGTAAGACAAGATAACTTACAATTATTATAATATTATAATCATTGTTTATAGTCGTATATGTATGTAAATATATCATGAAAAGTATGTATGAATATAACATGAAATGTATATTACAATTAAATGCTAAGGAAGCCAATGTAATATAATTGAATACACATCTATTATCACGTTGGTTCCAAAAATTTAATTCCAACTTTAGCTGTGTGCTATGCACCATTGTTCTGTTGAAATGTCAAATTGTTTCATGCCCCCTGTTTGGGGATATAATGGATAGATGGTATATGTTATAAACGATACACGGTAAATTGATAATACTAAAATATATTTTATAGTGTTATGATGTTGTATTTGGTCACAGTGTAAAAATGTTTAGTATATCATACTACAAATTCATCAATAGTAAAATGCTACTATAATATATAAAAGAAATATTATAATATCATAATATTATATCGATATGTAATAATAATATAATATAATATAATATTGTAATGATATAATATTATACTACTATAATGATATTATAGGGAAACATATACAGTGACTCCCATTAATATTCGGACGCTCTGAAAACAATGAGAATTCTTTCAATATTGAACTATACGATTCGAACTTCTTTGAGAAATTAGAGCAATTAGTTTACTACACGATGGGAAGAGATATTTTTTCAAAAATAGCAATTGGTCGGAATTGTAGATGAAATACTAAAAGTTGCATTTTACAACTATTTTATGTGGGCCTATATTGAAAATTTAAAAAATTCGTTTTATAGACCTAGGTCAATTGCATGCACTGTGAAAGTTTCATCGAAATTGGTTGATGCGTGAAAAAATGATAGACACTGAAAGATGTAAGAATCCTTAGATTTATTGTAGTTAGCTACCGAAAATCGTGAAAAACTGCAATTTCTACCATCATTAAACGTTTGTTTCTCACCGCAACGTCAACCGGTTTTGATGAAATTTTCAGAATATTTTTCATCGATACAGATCTACTAAACGTATTTTCCAAATTTCCCATACAAGTCTACACAAAAAAGTTTCAAAATACAGCTTTTAGTATTTTCTCTGCAATTCTGACAATTTGCAATTTAAAAAAAAAATTTTATCACATCGTGTAGCAAACCAATTGTTCTAACCTCTCGAAAAAGTTAAAATCGTATGGTCCGATATTAAAAAAGTAATCGTCTTTTTTTTACTCGTCTGTTTAATCGTCTTTTAGTGTCCGAATATTATAGTATTTCTATTTGAATACGAAAAAAACACTATATTTTTAAAATGTAAAATTCTATGCTATAATATTTTAATATTTTAGCACTATGACAAGTACACTAATGTTATATTACACTACAATATATTATAACATTTTATTACTAGCATAATACTATGCCATCGTAATATATGAAAACATTATACCACTACATTGTGAAACACTGTATTATATTATTTCAACGTTATAACACTAAAGCGGTATACTAAATGCAATAGTATACTGCAGTATTCTAATAATATTACTATTCACTATCACGATTCTACGATATTCAAACATATTAGTTTATTGAAGCATTCAGTCAAAAAAGTGCATATATTCTACATATAAACAAACAAACAAAATCATAGTAATACAAAATTGTGGCTCTATTTAAGAAAGTTCGTTAACGTCGCCGAACGTAGGATTATTGGAGTTTGCGCATCAGAATATTTCGCCTCCCAGGTGGGAGATCCACGAGGATCTGTCACGAGAATCGTATGTAGATCTCGTTCGCAAGTGCCGGTATTCGGTTCGAGGTTCTTCAATTTTTCGGTAATTATCCGTGGTACCTGCACAATTATCTCCTTGGGACAAAGCTGCTGACATGTTCACGTAAGTCAATTTTCTTTTTTCGTTGTCTATACACGTAACAAATGACCAGTTGTCACCTAACTTTCCACTGATGATTGGCAATAATATAAATAACATTTAAGATAATTGAGGTATTAAAAATGTCCGAAATAATTGTCAGAGTGTTGCAAATATTTGGAATATTAAAAATAATTGAATTAATAATTTCAATAATTTACATAACAATATTTTGTAAACCGGTTCATCTTAGATTTTACGGTGAAATTTATTTTCATAATCTTAAAAAATTTTGCCAGGCCAGCAAATAATGAAAAATATAAATTGTCTAAACAAACATTAAAGTCCATAACGAAAATTAAAATTATCCAAACAGACGCACAAGTTATTCATAACACAATGAAATTTACGAAGATGTAAATAAAATGACTAACTCTATTTTGTTTATGAATCAACACCTGAAATTACAACAATTTTTAAACAAATAAATAAATCGAGAAAATTCTAATGCTAACTATATTCTATATTATTCTATGCATAATTCTAATGCTGTTCACAAAAAGATCGTAATAGCATTTCGCAGAGTATATTTTTATTGATACAGTAGAATAGATATAATTAATATTTAATATCTGTGATTAAAAGTTTTCTAAAAACATTGGCGGGAAAAAAAATTCGCATAAACGCCCGCAGTCTGGTTGCCAGACAGATATTACCAGCTCGGTCCTGCGTGAAAAAGCGGGGTGATAATAAGAGAAAAGAAACGAGCCGTTGGAAAAAAAACAACAACAGGGAAAAAGACTGATATTTTTTTCGGCTATTGCGGATACACGTTTACTAGGAGAACTCGTACCACTTTAATTTCAGCCTTTCATTAACGGCTTGTGCCAATAGTGGCCACATTTGTGAGCACGGCCAAACAACCAACTCGGAATCCCGATCACACTGACAGAGCTTTCATTACCATAATATATTCCACGATACAATTCGTTGTTTAATACAGTCCGTTCGATTGTTATAAAAGCTAGAAGTACTCGTTGTTATACTTGGAGACAAAGGAAAAGAATATGAAAGTAAATTGAACATAAATACATTCGGTACAAGATTGTATAAAATTGTTTGACAACGATTTTTGATTCAAACAAGTTTATTGACACCCTGCATATTCAGTTAATATAAATGTTAAATGTTCACAAAATTTTAAATACATTTTCCATAACTTGTTCTGTTACTTTCTTGACACCCGGTACATGAATATGTGTTCATAATATGTACAATATATTCGGTAATCTATAAAAATAAAGTGAACTACCATGATAAATACCACAATTTCGAATACGGAGTCTAGAATTTGTTCCATTACTTTCTTGACACCCCGTATGGTACAATATAAATCCATCTTTCTGCATAATAATACAGTCCTCTCAAAACTGAATAAATTTCGTTTGAACCGTATCTTAAATTTTGCTGCTATCCGAAGTTACAACGATTTTAATTCTCCATACTATACATGAATGCTTATGTCACGTGACACCCACGTGCTCCACGTATAGTATATGCTACTTTTCGTTACAGTGAACATTAAAACATCGTAACTTTCGACAGAAGTAAAATATTCAAAACTTTTCAAACAGACGTTGTTCAGTTTTCCAAGAGCTATCCAACAATATGAAAATGTTCCCGAAATTTTATTTAAAAAATGGAAAAACTTCGAAAAATCGGTTCCTACATTGTTAGAAATCATTTTGCAGTTATAGAAACTGTGTAGCACATTGTACTCGTATAGTAGCTTCTTTTTTACAACCGCAAGTGAAACGAGGGTGCAAGTGTCTGTAGCGATGGAAGTTAAAGAGGAAGCAGCCGTGGTTTTCATAGTCCCTTTGCAAAATGGCACCGGAAGGACTCGAAGGGCGATTCTGACGTAACGAGAGAGAACGTTCACTCGAAAGATCGAGGGGTACCCTCGTCGGAAGTTGCTGAATCCGCGGCTAAGGAGAGCTCTCTTGTACTCGTATACCCCTTTAACCCCCCGACCACCCCCTTCTCGATGGCCACCCACATGTGACCCTGCTTTGCTTATCTTCAGTTTCTTTTTTTTCCGCTGATCGTTCTTTAATAGTCGACTCTTTTATCTATCCTGTTGTCTTTCGGCTGTGCAACATTGTCCTTCTTTTAACAACAATTTTATACCTATAATTATCCAATGAAAAAAACACGTTTATACGTTGTAGTAATAAGAAGAGAAATTGAAAAATAAAGTGTTCAGTAATATATCGATATGTGTGAACGAGATGTGCAAGATATTTGTGAAAAACTTATTCCTACTATCGCGGGGCGTATCCCCTCCAGAGGGGCAATAACAAGATATCGAACAAACGAGACAAACATACAATTTAGGCATGTCAAAAGTAGAGGTTTCAAGCTTTAAAATAAGCCCAAGTAAAATATCCTACGATATTTTCTAGGAAGTTACAACAGTTCACATTCCCGGGTTCGGATAATCGAGGTTCCACTGTATCGTGAATCAAACGAGTAAATATAATCCGAATTGTGTCGTATTTGATATCATTTTAATAAAAAAAGTGTCACCAATATGTTGGTATAATTTTAATAAAGAAATATTTGGAAACAAAACAACGTCTGGTAGAAGCGTTTATCGGAGTCCACGCAAAAAAATGTAAAAGAAAATGTGAAAGGGTAGGAAGTAGGAATATGTGATGGGATGGGTAGGTAAGTAAGAAATGTAAATAAGGGAATGGAATATTGCTCGGAAATGTAAATAAACAGTTACAATACTCAGCCAAAGGATGTGTAAAAAGGAGGTAATAAAGGACATATGTACAAATGTGGGAAACCTGCAACATTCAAATGTGCAATGAATCTTTATGGAATTTCTTGGTGGAAACTAAAATAAACTGCTACTACTCCTACAATAAATAAATCTTGAGAAAAATAAAGGAAATAAATAAATTTCTTATGATACCAGAAATGAAATAAGAAAATAAATAAACTAATGAAATAATGAAAATGATAAATAGATGATCTAAAGTAATAATAAAAGAAATGGATGATATATGGTAGAAATAATAAAAATAGTTAAGTGGTACTAAGAGAAATAATAAAACTATTAAATTATTAATAAAATAATTTGAATGAAATAATTTGAATGGCATTAGTTAGCTGTTTATACTGATAGGGAAATGAATATTTTTTGTTGCAGACTAGTGTTTCTAGCGCTACTGGCGACACATAAGGATAGCAATTATGCTCTCGACATTTCCTCCCCCTTGTCGAAGGGTTCCTCGAAGTCAGCGACGAGTAGGGGGACAATGAATGACATTGTCTCCAAAAATATTACTATGGTGCTCGAGAATCTCTTGATGAATTATGAAAACAATCAGCTGCCCACTCATGGCAAGGGTAAAATTATATTGTTAGCAACAGTGTACAACGCGTATTTTCATTTTTCATTTTATTCAAAGGTCTTTTATCTACATTCTACTTTTCTGTTTCTTTTTCCAAAAAGGGAAATCGAGTCAGTATCGTTTATTCACTCGCTCAACGTAATCCGATTTGTGAGAAAATCCTGTGTTCACACTCGACCGCTTAACTCGTACGTATAATTGGATTAAGTTAATTGAGCAATTCCAAGGAATTAATTTTTATATTTTTTTACCCCTACAAATTAATGGAGCGTTTAAAAGAAAATGAATTAAACCAGGGAAATTATTAAAGCTTAAAAATATTTTTATCTGAAACGATGTTTTAAACTATGATAGATTCTTATGTTCAATATATTGTTATAACATTACTGTAATGTTAAATAATAATGATGTTATTATAATATTATCACATTATCGATTACGATAATTTCAAAATATTACTATAATATTTAGTTGATGACAATTATGATATCCCAAACAGTAATAATTATTCTTAACAAATTATATAAAAACGAAACCTGAATTCTATGCTAAAGCACACAAAGCAAAAAGGCAATAATATTATATATCGATATATATAATTTAAATATCAACATAAAAAGTCTGTCATTTTTCGACTTTCGTAGATCTTTTATGCTATTTTATTTTAGTAGATATCGTGCCATGTATGACAAAACCTATTATGTTCTTCATTTTGATGGAAATCGAGTCTTGTATCATGCAATCATTATTGTTTCAAAACTAATTCAGCAACTAACGAACTTTGCTTGTTAATATTCAAAGAATTGATCTAAGGAAGCTGTCAGCAACCAAGCACGTGCAACGTCACCGATATGCCACAAACATGTTACAGGCTTTTAATCGGTCCACCTACTTAAGTATTACTTTCTCCTTTTTTGTTAAATAAAATCTCGGATAAATATTTTTACATTTTTAAAAGCAGCTTCAATGAAGTACAATTCCTTCATATATATTTTAAATCCAACATTGATCGAATATTGCTTTTTTCTCTATTTTCATGATTAAATAATTGGTTCTATTTACTATGTAACTCTAATTTCAATTAACATAATGTTTTTTCTAAATAATACATAATTGAGAACGATTTTTTATTAGTTTCTAACTGCAACATAGATTGAAAATTAAATTATTGCAGTTACAGTTATTGTTACAAAACTGTTACAAATTATTAAACAACGGTATACATCAAATTTATTTTATTTTATTTAAGAGATATACAACGCTGTAGTTGCAATGCAGTGAATCACGAAAGTATTGGAACGCTTTGAAATGAAAAGTTTCACGCTTAAAAAATATGAGTCATATTACGAATTACAAAAGATTTTTATTTCTATAGTAACGTATAACTATCATGATTATACATGTTAAGTATAATCGTTAGTAACATCGGCTAAACGAACGCCACAAAAGTATTCGAACGACTAAATAACAGTATATATTTTAAACAAATTACAGTGTTTTAATATGTTGTCTGACCACCGTGACCACTTATTACGGCTTGCAAACGTCGTTGCATGCTGTCAACCAAATTTTCTGTAATATCTTTCTTTATACTGTTCCAAACTGCAAAAATTTTAGTTTTTAATGCTTCCTTAGAATTGGTATTATATTTACCAAGTTGTCTGCCGATTTCTGCCCATAAGTGTTCTATGGGGTTGATGTCCGAACTTTGTGGGAATGTTTCTAAAACGTGGGGTGGATTGTATATGATCCATTGTTCAACGATATGTGCAGTATGTTTCGGATCGTTGTCCTGTTGAAAATGAAAATTCTCTACTACCCATAATTTTTCCGCACTTCGTGTCAAATTATCTTTTAATATTTGCATATATTTATATTTATCTGTTATAATATTCCTTCGATAATAACGAGGTTTCCAACACCGTTGGCTCCCATACACCCCCATACCATTATCGATCCACCCCCATGCTTCACGGTTAGACGTAGGTTTTTAAGATCCATTTCTGTTTCTATTTCTATTTCTATATTTGCTAATCTCCAAATTTTGTGGCATTCATCTGGTCGAAATATGTTAAATTTATATTGTAAAGAACAAAAGTCTTTATCTTTATTGACATATTTTATAGGGAAATTTAGTCTCTTCTGCTTATTAACTTTGCTAATAAACGGCTTCTTTCGAGGAATACGACAATAAAAATCATTTTCACGAAGTATTCTTCGACAAAGTTCAGGGTGCACTTATTTTTTAAAACTATTGGCGATTAGTGTTGCAAGTTTTGGACCAGAAATTGTAGGGTCTTTTTTTATTTCACGCACAATTGTATTTCCTTCCTTCTTCGTTTCTTCGTTTCTTCGTTTCTTGGACCAGCCAGAAGGGCCTTTATCCTGAAGGATTCCAGTGATTTTTAATTTTTTCGCTATGTAATAAACGGTAGATTTACTTCTCCCTAATAATTGAGCTATTTCACCATAGAATTGCCTTCGTTATGCCATTTAATTATCAATTTCGTATCAGTGATGCTTGTTTCTAATTTTTTTATGTACATTATCAATATAACTTTTACAATCTTATTAATACTCGCAGCACTGAACGCGGAAAGTGTATAATGCCAACTGAGAAAGCCAATGTTTACAGATCGCCACATTCAACGTTTGTTTTGTGTTACAAGTTTCATCGTTCGAATACATTTGTGTCGTTCATTTAGCCGATGTTACTAAGAAATGTTTTAAAATATTTTAATATATCACTTTATATTTAACATGTATAATCATGATACTTATATGTTACTATAGGAATAAAAGTATTTTATAATTCGTAATATGACTTATATTCTTTGAGCGTGAAACTTTTCATTTCGAAGCGTTCGAATACTTTCGTGACTCGCTGTAAGTGTGTGAAGCTGATAGCGAAAATGTTAGTTATATGTATGTATACAATTTATAATAGTTTAAATATGGTTTTTGGGGAAAGGAGAAGGTGTTCAATAGTTATGAACCAGAGTGTATGCACCCTCACAAAGCGTACGAGTTTCTTTTTCTACAGAGGCGAACAGTAGCTATACATACACTATATATACACTATATATGCAGTTTCTGTTCGTTCTGATCTGTGTTACCGGAACAAACTGTCCATTTTCGGAGTCCTTTCGATCTGGACAAGAGTTCAAAATTTCCTGCGACTGATGTTTGTTCCATGCGATACGTTTTCACTCTTTTCTGTCTGGGTACCAGTGCCGTCGAGCCACGGCGAAATATACCGGGTGTAAAATAGAAATAAAATCGAAATAAACCGAAAACGAAATAAAAATAATAATATAATTCCAATAAAATAACGTCGAAATAAAATACACATAATCTACAAAAAGAACCGCAGCTAAAATGAAAATGAAAATAAAAATTTACTCGACAACTTTATGGTGGTTCTATTAAAATGTAATGAAACAAAAGTCAATAGCCCATTAATAATTATTTACATTATTTATTTTTCATTCATTAGTACACTTTATGAAAGTGAATTATTTAAACAAAAATTAATACAATTAAAGATTAAAGAAATTCACATAATTTTCCTTATTGTGTGGTTCACATTTTTTTCAAACTGTTTCTACAATTCTTTGCGGATGACGAGTTTCATGAGTTCGGGTATAATGAAAAATTTGTTTACTCTATATTTAGTAAAATCATATGTTATTAAAATTTGTTTACCGATTGAAAAATCGATTTGAAAATTACTGTGGCGGATGTATCAATTTTTGATGACGATGATAGAGCGAGACGGGAAAATAGATAGCCGATACGAGTGAAATGGGGATGGTACGTTGGATCGCAGCCAGCCGAAGAAAAGTATCCTTCCGAAATTACCTTTATTCCTGTACGGCTTCAATTTTCTGCAATTTTCCTTTTTCACTTTCCGAAGAGCACGAAAGCGGCTTGCTAATGCTCTAAATTCAGCTGATCCTAAATCAGAGAGCACTTTATTATTTTACTCCATTTGCACCGAATCTTAATCCATTCGTACTCCAATTGTTTATACTTGTTTTTATTATTCGAAAGATTTCTACAAATGTATATTCCATTTTGCTTTTGTTTTCCGTTTGGAAAGTTCGTAATTATTATTACAATTATATTTTAGTTATTATTATTTTACATTTTACATTTTGTATAATCATAATTAATACAAACAATCCTGTAAAAAAGATTTTATTGATTTTTAAAACAATCAGTCATAGAACATTAAAGATTAACAATAATAATTACAATTAATTTTATTTTGACCCCAATAGTTTGATCAAATTTTACTTTCTTTTAAAAAGAATTATTTTAAATAGTAGAAAAATATCAGTGCATAAATATATGATAATTGATTAATAACGCATTCGCATCTGTATACATATACAATAGAATAGCGATCAATGATCATGCTGCGATCAGTGCGATAAAATAATATCGGCAGCCAATGACATCTAATTACTGAAATAACTAATGTTTGATTGCACACACATACACGCACACACATTTCAGCTGCACAGCTGTTCAATAATTTCAATCTGTGATACGTACAATATCTGTAATAGGAATATATTCGAAAGTCAACATCGAAAGAAATTTTACAATCTCCATTTATTTCCTAATTTCTTCCATTCTTTTTTTTCAATGGTTTAAAATCACTCTAGATGACCCTATGGGTTTATGGGATACCTAATTGCCCATAAAGGACAACCAGTTAATTAATTACTGTGTAAACCAATTTATTTTAATAGAATACAAATTTCTTAAATTAAATAGAAACCTCCAAGAATGGTCTCTTTTAATGCTTGGGACAGTTTTAACCATCGCAGGGTAATGTGGGGTCTCAGAGACCCCAGTTTCAGATTTTTGAAACGAATTTTTATACGAACAAAATTAAATCTGATTGTTTAGTTTTTATCCTGTGTTATTCTTTATCCTAAATTGATTAAAATTGAGGATATTTGTGAAATTCATTTGTCGGGGTCTAAGAAACACCACCTTACTATTCATGTGTTATCAGATCTTACCTTGCGAGGGTTAACAATTAAATGGGAACGTCGAATAAGAGTCCACATGTATAACACATGGTTACCAATCAATTGTTAAGCATATTCGAAATATTGAAGCATATAATTAATCTACAGGGTGTTCATTCGAAAACTTTCCAACCGAATATAAAACACGTGTCCAAGGATTTCTAGGGAGCAAGAGGTCATGGTCATCTAAAGGTGAACTTTGTTTTTTCAAATGGAAACCGATATATTTTATTATGGGATCTTATTGTACGTAAAAAGACCAGCAATTGTCGTAGGATACTTTTTTTTATCTGTGCACTAGTTTCGGAGATATTTAAAGAGAAGTAGAGCGAGTCATACCTATACTCGTACTGCGAGAAAGTTTGTAATTTGTTTATAACTATAACAAATTATCAAAATGTTCTCCGTTGTTTTCTAAACAATAAGACAGACGATTCTCAAATTCTAGACGAACATTTTTTAAGGTATCTGTTGGAATAACTCTACATTCCTGTACAATTCTACGACGCAAATGGTTGATGTTTTCCAGTTGTATCAGCACGTGCCGTTTGAAAACAAAATTGTCCACTATTGATCTTTTGTTTATGTTGTTCGTTGTAGATCTATTCCAACAGATATCTTCAAAAATGTTAGTTCAGAATTTGAGAATCGTCTGTGTTATTTTTTAGAAAACAACGAAGAACATTTTGAAAATTTGATATAGTTATAAAGAAATTACAAACTTTCTCGCAGCATAAGTATGACTCGCTCTACTTGTCTTTAAATATCTCCGAAACTAGTGCGCAGATGAAAAGAGTATCCTACGAAAATTGCTGGTATTTTTACGTACTATAAGATCCCATAATAAAAAATATAGGTTTCCATTTGAAAAAACAAAGTTTGCCTTCAATCGACCGTGAAAACGCCACATAAATAAAAAACTGATACTGCCCCTCTCTTGCCCCCTTGAAATCCTTGGACACGTGTTTTACACTTTTTTAATATTATATCTTTCATACTTTTCGAGATATTCGGTTCGAAAGTTTTCAAATGAACACCCTGTATAACGAAATTTTCAATACTGGTGGAAACTTATAGCCATAAACGTGTGCTTCGCAGGGATACCGACGGTTGTGAAAACGAATATTTTGATAAGAAGCATGGGACCAGTGTCCGAGCTCGACATGGTGAGTCGGAAATATATATAAGAGTAATTTAGCAGTATTTTATTATATTGTATTGATAGTGATATAAATATATTTTATTGTACATTACTGTGCAAAAGAAAGAAGCACCCAGCCATATTTAATAGAAAAGCGTAAAAAGTCAAATAGGAACACAGTAAGTTTTGAAAAGGGATTCTGCTGTTTAATTGAATAGTTCTGAGAATATACAGTGAGTGTAAAATGTATTTGTATGCCATCTCTATATAATAAAAATGAAATGCTGCTCGTTGGTAACGGCATCACGTGAGAACGGCTGGACCGATTGCTAATTTTTTTTTTAAATGTTCGTTGTGGTCCGAATCAGGTTTTTAGAGTAAAAAAAATTGGAATACTTGCCCGGAAACATGAAAATTCGGGAAAAAATGAGATTACCCACACCGCGACCGCCGCGAGAGGGCCACGACGGCGTCACTTACCGCGGCCACCGCCAGATGGACAACGCGACGTAGCGAGTTTCTCGCAAGTAAGGTGTTGCGCGGGCGGTATTAATATGCGTACCGGACGCAGATATCGACCAATATTGTCTCATATTGACCTTATTATAGTATCACTTGCTAAATCTACCCATCCTGTTG
>CM052204.1:16246845-16334446 GCA_028455805.1 Lasioglossum figueresi
TATGCAGGTGAGTCAGTTGTGAAATTGGTGATCGTTATGCGGTTGGCGGTTTCTTGGATGAATTTGTTTTTTAGTGTAGAGGTTTGTGAATGTATTATGCGTTCCAGGTGGGGGTTTCCCATTTCGTTATTTTGGCTGTGGGTGATTTCAAAGTGAGCTCCTATTACGTTTAGTTTGGCTGTTGTATTTGTTATGTGTAGAATATTGTCTTTGTTCGCTTTGTATTTTGTTGAGTCTATTTCGGGGCTTTGTTGAGGATTTGATTGCTATTTTTGTTAATTGTGAGAGAGTTTCAATTGCTGATGCGTTTTTTTTCTAAATATATTGTTTATCTGTGTGAACAGGTTATGAGGACTTTTTGTTGATATCTGTTTTATTTTGGAGCGGGCCCTGCCTTAGACGGTGTAATCGGCAGTTGAGGACGTATATATAGGGATCGGTGACTGATCAAGTTGTAGCGAGAAAGGTCCTTGACTATCTGTCCATCTAGTGGCGAGTGTAGGAAGCAGGCCGCCACAACCCTAATCCAATATAAATTTTGTCTGTCTAGCAATTCTCTGTACAAACTCATTCTCACCCTGAAACATGGCTACAAACTTAATTTGAACTAAAATTAAATGAACTTGATTTACGAAAGAAGTTTAAACTCAGTCGATCGTCGTGATACAAGAGAAAATTATCGCGAGAAGCTAATGACACGATTCGGGAAAAAATTTAAATCGGTGAAAAATAAATTATTCGCTCACCACGTAACGGTTACGTCGTACACTTGTACACTTCCCGCGTCTCGATAACAAATGACGTGGTTGTCACGGTCACTTACGGAAACTCACGTGTGTTCATTTTCACTCTCAATGTACCGACGCGGTGGCCGAGCCCTTGGGTCCGCGAGGGTCGTAGTTACGGCGCGACGGTGAGGAGTCAAGAACATGTTTGGATATAGACTGAGGCACAGAAGTTCCGAAGGAATGCGGATAGCGAGGCCCCGGACTTCCGTTATCTCGGGCAAAGCGAGATCTGTAGAGGGGTACACCATTGAGTGTTCCGGGCGAGTGGATTTTTTTAGTGGGTGGTGGGGGAACAGACCGCCAGTTCCACAGAGCCCCACACTACCCCCTTCTGGGGTGTAAGGAAAGGTATTTTTCCCCTCATCCTTAAAAATAAAAAGGTACGGCGCGACGGTGGGGAGGCTACTCTTGTGAACTTTATATTGTTGGAGAGAGATTCTATAGGGCGGATATTAGAAATGCCCTTGTGGACTTTAACGAGCAGGTAGGTTCAATGTCGTCCAACGATTTATTAAACATTTTCACCTCGCTGGGACCCCAAATGAGACCCAAGGTATGCATGCATCTGGCACTTGATACGTGACTGTCGCGCGCCTCTATGACGTACGCAACGTATACTTTTGTTAGACTTGTTGCCGCATTTTAGGCGGATTTTTAATTGTTAATAAATAAATAACGAAGCCGAAATCGCAATTTTTTATTCTTCATGTTCGTCTTATATTATCGTCGTAAAACTCCCCTTAAATTTTCTCCCACCTGTTGTCGAACACCCAGTATAAGGTGAGCTTTCAATTTTAAAAGACTGCTCTGCGCCCTCTACGCGACCTAACCACAATTCATTCTATTCGCATAATCTTTGCATTGTAGCTGTCATCCAGAATTTGAACCAGTAATGTTGCATACGTCTAAAAGAAGCATGTAAAGTCGTTTTCACGTCGTATGTTACAAAACGGTACGTCTAATAGACGGCTTCCAAGCGAACTTTTGTCGTCTTTTTCAGACGTCTAAAAAGGTGCCTAAAAGACGTCTCTTTAAGACGTTTAAAAGTCGCACAAAAGACGTCTGTCTTACACTACTGTGTTACAATCTCCATTTATTTCCTAACTTCTTCCATTCTTTTTTTCAATGGGTTCAAACCATTCTAGATGGCCCTATGGATTTATGGGAAACCCAATTACCCATAAAGGACCCGAGTACAATGACCTGCAAGAGGTTCGGACCTTTATCAGGCACTCGGTGAAATCTTTTACAACCAGTTAATTATTTACTCTGTAAACCAATTTATTTTAATACAATATCAATATCTTAAATTAAATAGAAACCTCCAAGAATGGTCTCCTTTGATGCTTGAAACATTTTTAACCATCGCAAGGTGATGTGGGGTCTCAGAGACCCCAGTTTCAGATTTATTAAAAGAAGTTTTATACGAATAAAATTAAATCTGTTTGTTTACTTTTTATCCAGTGTTATTCTTTATCCTAAATTGATTAAAAATGAGGCTATTTGTGAAATTCATTTGTCGGGGTCTAAGAAACCCCACCTTACTATTTATGTGTCATTAGACCTTACCACATGTATAACACATGGTTAACAATTAATTGTTAAGCATATTTGAAACATTGAAGAATGTAATTAATCTACAGAGGGTGTTCATTTCAAAACTTTCCAGCCGAATATCTCGAAAAGTATGAAAGATATTAAAAAAATGTAAAACACGTATTCAATGATTTCTAGGGGGCAGAGTTTCTTAGGTGGCGTTTGTACGGTCATTCGAAGGTCAACTTTGTTTTTTCAAATGGAAACCTATATTTTTATTATGGGATCTTATTGTATGTAAAAAGACCACCAATTTTCGTAGGATACTTTTTTCATCTGCGCACTAGTTTCGGAGATATTTAAAGACAAGTAAAGCGAGTCATACTTATACTGCAAGAAAGTTTGTAATTTCTTTATAACTATAACAAATTTTCAAAATGTTCTCCGTTGTTTTCTAAACAATAACACAGACGATTCTCAAATTCTGAACTAACATTTTTGAAGATATCTGTTGGAATAGATCTACAACAAACAACATAAACAAGAGATCAATAGTGGACAATTTTGTTTTCAAACGGTACGTGCTAGTATGTACAACTTGAAAACATCAACGATTTGCGTCGCAGAATATAGTATAGGAATATAGAGTTATTCCAACAGATACTTTCAAAAATGTTCATTTAGAATTTGGGAATCGTCTGTATTATTGTTTAGAAAACAACGAAGAACATTTTGAAAATTTGTTATAGTTATAAAGAAATTACAAACTTTCTCGCAGTATAAGTATGACCCTCTCTACCTCTTTTTAAACATTTCCGCAACTAGTACGCAGATAAAAACCTACTCGTCGCGTTACGATCCGTACCATAGGCCGTTTCTGTATATGATAGAGAAATAGAAGGAACCGCGGTCCCCATCTTTTGAAAGATACACATGAGTTTAATTAACGACTTACTTGCCCTGGGGGTCATATTAGATTTCGACCGGAGATATCGTTATTTTCGTACATGCTAAATATTCACCTACCTCCCTCCTTTCCAAATGGTTTGAATGGGCGTGGCCTCACTGCTCCGACCAGTGCCCACGAGGCCATCCGCGCTTCTAGGTGACGAATCAACGGCCGAGCAACAGGATCTAAAAAAAGACGTGAGGACAGGCAACTGAACAACGTTCCACACTTACGTTTTTATTGTAATAGATTGTATTGAAATTTGTCGCATTCTTTTGAAAACAAAAAGTGTTGTCCGTCCGCTTCACTTCGTCTCTACAATTTTTTTTCTCATAGTTCTTTTTTCTCTGTTATCTCTTTTTTTCTTACAGTTCAATGCACAACAAGTTGTTCCAAGATTCGTGAAATATACCGTAAGTTTCATACGCCAACGATGGCGTATAACAAAATTCGACATAGACTACAACAACAACAACACTCTTACCGGAACGCAGAAGAATTCGCTCGTCGCCCCATTCACACGAGAATACGATCTACAGGCTCTATCACGAGTGAATATATACACGATGCCATTTGGCGTCGCTAAAAAAAAAAACGTTTTCGCAATCGTTCAGTTTAGTTCTTTTTTTTTGTTACTTTCTCTCTATCATTCTCACACTTTTTATTACTCGATATATTTTTTCTTCGTGATTTTCTTTCTTCCCCCCACCCCCCACCCCTCCCGGGACCACTCTCACTCACTCTCTCCCACTCTTACATAACTCTATGTACAATTACGGTTCGTTTAGGATGTTAGTAAATAATAATTAGCATCGTACGTCTATGCTGTAAACAGTTTAACAGTTCTGCTTAAACGCTACAGTGCTAAGTAATTTTCGTTAATTACTTATATCACATTGTTCATGTACACATAATATTTTCTGCATATACTCCCCCTCCCCCCCCTACCTCTCTTCTTTCCTCCTTTCCTCCCAGATCGTCCAACATTTTTTTCCTCCGCGGACCGATGAGCTCTATATACAAAAAGGACAAGAGAAATCAAGAAACGGATACATTGGTGGTCGCCATTTTGTACCTAGACAGTGAACCTGCTTGGCTATACCGCTGAACGTAAATTGGTTGGCACCGATCTAACCTCGATAACGTTCGTAACCTATAAACCTTTTTACTGTCGTCGGTTTCGGGACTGACGCAAAACGGATTACGAAATCAACGAAAATAGTCGACGGATCTATGTATCAGGTCGTTAAGTATGAAACTTGACGAATGTCAAGAGGTTTGCGTTTTCTTTGTCAAGTTTCATACTTAACCACCTGATATATAATTGTAATGTAAAGCTAATTTTTTCGTTCGGCAAGTTCGAATCGACAGCTCGGAATGCCCCCCAATATCTAGTACGACTATTTACAATCGATTGCACGATTTCGGGATCGGATCGAACGAAAGAATATAAAGCGCCGAAATCATAGTCCAAGAGAGTCTTTTAGTCACGTTAAAGGAGGGAACGAAATGACTAGTGCGCACGCGCAAGCGCAGAATTTTGTATCTTCTGCCAGATAATAAATTTCGAACGATCAATAAATAATACGTTTCTTTGTCTTTTCTTTTTTTTTGCTTTGAACCCGATCAAAGTGGAATATATTGTTCGGACGTGTTCCCAAGTCAGCGTTGTTCTTGCTGCACAGATGGGAAAAGAACGTGCGCAGAACGAAAAGATAACCGTGGACACAGCAGTGTCTCGAAAATCGTATTTAGGGAGCTTGAGAACATGAGACCAGAGCTAAAATGTTAGTGGTTAAAAGAAATTTTTAACTGCTCTTTTTCAAATAAAAATTTAAAAAAAATGATAGAGGAAAAAATCATACGTCATAATACGTCCTAACTTCCTATGATCTGATTTTTTATGTGGATGCACCGATGCACCCGCCAGATGCAATTGCACTTTATTATTTAATGCAATCTAATTTTTTTGTTAAACCTATCGTTCCCTTTTATTATCCTACGTATAAAAGTACTAACCCAACGTCATCGAAATGTCAATACATCACGAGATATTTGACATTTTGTGTCAGAGTAAACACGACATTAGTTCCTACAATTCGTATCGAGAGTTTGGATGCTTTTTGTAGTAAAGTACGTTTCTTTCACAAATATCTCGTTAAGTATTGACATTTCGATGATCTTGGGTTAGTACTTTTATACATAGGATAATAAAAGGGATCGATTGGTTTAAGAAAAAAATTGGGTTGCGTTAAACAATAAAGTGCAATTGCACCTGGCGGGTGCATCCACATAAAAAAATAAGGTCATAGGAAGTTAGGATTTTTTTCTATTTTTACTTCAAAAAGAGCAATAACTTGTCCCACTTCCTAGAATCTCAGCCTGTATATAGTCCTCGCGAAACTACATAATTTTCGCTTGAAGCATTCCTCAAAATTGTGCGTGCATCAAAAGTTATAACATTTTAATCGAAAATTATAGGCATAAATACGCGAGGGGCTGCCGAAAAATTCTCTCTCTCTCTCTCAATTGTTATAACTCTTGATATGTGTACAATTTTGGAAATCCGTTTGAGCAGAAGTTCTCTAATTTTGCAAGGGCCTGTACTTTCTAATAATTTTTTGATTTTCGAAGCATTACTGTATCGATCTTGAAAGATTCGAACGATCGACGCCTCAGAAACATTGGTATTTGCACTCTATAAACCAGATATGGGCAAAGAGTTTTTTTATCTCTGAATGTCCCCTGTCTTGCTGCTTCTACCCCGAGTGGGCGTGTTTTCATTGATCCCGACTTCAGCGGGGCCAGGGCAAAGCCCCAGAGGGCAATCTACGCTCATGACTGGTATAGACTGTACAAATAAGTCGTGAAAAAGTCACCGAAGATATCGGACGAAAGTAGCAATGTTGCAAATGATAAACAATGATTCTGATCAATATCGCGACGAAACACAGTTATTATGACGCCAGCAAAAAGATAATAATCCTTTCGAACAATTTAATTTTCAATTTGGTGCGAAATTTTTGTCAGGAAAAAAGAAAGCCATGTACGAAAAACTTTGATATATTTTTAACCGAAGGGTTGCCTCCGATTTGTTAGGAATTGCATTTTCTATCGTACAGCATATTTTGCACGTCTTTCGATGAGCTACTGATTCAGTAGCGTTGCTATTCGAAACATCTACTAATTAGTAGTACTATCGTTTAGTAGTACTAAAGTTGTATCACTTATAGTACTCGATTCATTCCAAGGGGAGCCGGCGCCCTGTCCAAGCACGTATGATTGCATCGACTATAGCACTACACCTTTCTTTTATTACTAATCAGTTTTCTTCTCCAATAGTTGTTACTGCGCTATAAACCATCCACACAATCTTCCCTCGTTAGCATCAAGCGGAGACACGGGAGATGACGGTGCCAAAGCAATGCCCCAGAGGGCATTCAGTGTCTATACCTGCTTTAGATTCAATATCTTCTAAATTTTTAGCTTTGAAGGCATTATGTCTGCTTTATACCCAGACTAGCCGTGATTGTAGTGCTCAACGGAGCTAGGGGAATGCTCAGAGGGGCAATTTGTTTCCAGATCTGAGTTAGACTCAATAAGGGCCTAAAGTTTCGTCGTGGGACTAATAGTAACTTGAATGGGGCATGATTTTAGTGCTCTCGCCGGAGCACGGATAGTGTTTTGGGGGGAAATCTCTATGTAGGCCGACTCTAGACTCAATAGGAGTCAATGAGGTCAGAGAACACAAGATACAGAACTATCTACCTTCCGCTGTTTGAGTACAATATCCCAAGTGGGCGTGGTTTGCATCGCCGGGGCCAGAGTACTGCCTCACGGAGCAATCTCTGCTTAGAGAAGATTCTATGGGAGCAAAACCGAGATGCTAACGAGGGAAAGTTGAACAATGCTCGCGATAATGAAAGGATCGATGTATACGGTGTTTCTTTTCACGATCCCCTGTGATTATAGCGAACAACTGAACTGCCTACGTCACAACGGAATCGACGAAAGATTAATCGAACGTTACACACTGATCGAGACATCAGTCTTCTGATTCTAGAAAACGTTCTATCGAACTTGGGTGACATTTTCTACGACATTCCGGGCGTGTCGTTCCCGAAATAAAAAAAAACAACGATTCCACTTTCTCCGCTAACCAATAACTTAATAAAAACCGAGACAGCGCCCACGCATTTTACATACATACATATCAGTTTGACTGACTGACCGAGCCTTCGATTAAATAATTTAAAAAATAAAAAAAAAAGAAAAACAAGATATACATGTATGCGTACGCAGATACAAGTAATAATAATACTAGAGTACAAATCATGATATCTGAATGAGACCGTTAATAGTCACACACCACTGTGTTTCTTTCTTCCTCTCTCACTCTCTCTCTCTCTCTCTCTTTCACTCACGCACGGTTATAAAAATTATTCACATCGCTGAACATTTTTCTTTTCGTCGAAAATTATAGTTAATTTAATCAATTTTGGTGTTTTCAAACTTTTCTATTGCCAGAGAGCTTTTCTTAGTTTTTCTTCCCGAAATGTTAAGAGGTGAGATCTAATAGGAGAGTCAATTTTAATTCGATAAGAAAAACGCGACATTCCGGGCTCCGAGCCAGTCTAAAAATTCCTAAATTAAAATCACAACGATTCTTTCTGCCGAAAAGATGTTTGAATTGAAATCTTTTAAATGATGCGAATAGATAAGCTACTTCAAAATTGGAAAGATCTTGTGAGAAATTAATTTTGAAAGTTCAAAGAGATCTATAAAAATCTACCACCGTATTAAAATTCCTATAATTATGAGCAATAAGAATCGGCAACGCATCAGGGGAAATTACCATTTTGACTCATGGTTAGAATTTTCTATCGAATTAACGGTCTCTTATCGAGTATATCGAAAGAAAGCTCGAAAGCTCAATGCAGAAAGCAATTTAAAATAGTACGGGGAACGGTTACGTGATATAAGCGGTTCCAGTTCCAATGCGCGTGCACCCGTTAACGACCTGACCTCTAGACCCTTGCTCTTTCAATGTTTTCAAGTGACAACTGAGCGTCATTGAAACGGAGAAGAACGCATTCAGGCCAACAATAAATTTTTATTGCAACAAAAAGTTTTTGTTTTTTGATTGCCTGGGCTAGACTATACAATTTTTGTTCATAATAATGAATCCTGAATGCCTTCGGGAGCCAACAATATACGGCGCGTGCTCAATTATATTTGTAAAATAAATATAAGCGAATAAATACTCGAGCACTAGATAAATGTCCGCCGTGTCTCCTCTTGGCCGGTTCTCGACGAAACAGAAATTTGTACGATCTAATTTCCCAATAATAAACATATGCGTATGATAATATTCGTTTCTCCACAGCCACTGTATACGTTAATTTAAAAAGAAAGAAAGCACGAGCATATATCATCCGTCCAATTACAAGCTTCGATCAAGAAGCCAATCTTGTCGTACGAATTCTTTAATTTAACATCACTTGAAGCACAGTCATTTTTGTTTCCTCCACCCGAGCTTTTGCTGAACTTCGCCGATTGCGTGGGGTACCGTGACATTCGAATGATTAATTGCAGCATTTCTATAACAGTGTATACACAGAACCAATCCTCATATTGTCAGCAAAACATTTTTCTAAAAACTGTTCAATTTCGGATCGATGTTCGAATTACAAATTTTAATTATTTGTCAGCTGCCTCGATGAACTTGAACAAAAGTGAAATTACCAATAGTCGATTCTCTTCAATTATTTACAAAGAGGCATTCTTCAATGATTCAAAGACCTTAAAACATGATGTAAAAGTTGATATCCCGAATAACTTTAATTAGTGTAATAACTGCGTCGATAATAATTTTAGTTTCAGAAGATGATCATGTCAAATAACGTTCCCCTTGGAACCGTTAAATTTTCATCTAAAATATTTCTTTCTAAATTCATTATTTACGCGGTAATCTTAATGATTTCATTTACACACTCCACCCTGTATCATTAAAGGCCATTAACGACAATAGCTTCCTTTCGACCTGATTGGTCGTCCCTAGGCCAGCCAATCTCATTCGGAAAGCTCTAGTAGCGTGAAACTGATAAAAACTAGTCTAAAAATGCACGAATCCTAACGATCTAGTGGCGACGTTCAAAGTCCAATTTGCACAGGAAATTCGAATCGGGGTACCGCACGCAACCGGCTAGCGAAAATAAAAGTCAGCCAAAAACTTTTCAGTCGGTTCACTCTAGGGATGCCAGAATATCCCTACATAGACGTCACTTAGATGCATGATCTCCTAGAGATCCCTACGCTGACGTCACATAGATGCAGGGTTTGCAGAACATCCGTACGCTAACGTCATACATGCCTGTACACGCTAACTCGAATTACACCCATCTCGCCCCATCGCATGGTGCACACAAGTCGTGATAATGCACATACATCTACGTGACGTCAGCATAGGGATCAACGTAGAGATCTTCTGGCTCTCAGATGTATGAACATTGTTAGAACTTGTGGACACCTTGCACGGTGGATTATGGCATACGTTATTCATGTTAGCGTACATGAGTGTAGGGGACATCAACGTATGGATCATCCGACAACTAGGTTCACTCTTTGGAAGAGCTCAAACTTCAAACACGAACGAACGCAAGTCGAAAATAAAAAAGTTTTCATTGATATCGGATGTGGACAACCGGGTCCGTGATCCAGGTCGCAGAACATAACCGCGATCTCTCTCTTCTTTCCTCTCTCCCTTTTCCTTTCGACATGTAGTTTCTTCACGCCGCGGTCGGTCCGAGGCTCGCCACTGACGTCGGATAACGACGAGGAGTAGATCCACGCGGATCTGGCCCGCAATGGTACGACATAGTCTTTTCTCAAACGAATTTCAGCTTCCTTTGATTCTGTCAGACGGTCGAGTGTGTAGTCGACGATGGCTGCGTGCTGGACGCCGTGGTCGATTGCGGACTGGAGGTCGATGGCGAGGTGACCACCACCACCGGCTTCACCAGGGTGGTGGTGTTGATGTACTGGGCGTTCACGATCGGCATCTGCGCGACCGACTTCAGGATCGGCGTGGTAATCATCTTGCCGGCCAGGCTTGACGGCGCAATGATGTGTGCGGTCATCTGGCTGCCTTGCGAGACCACGGTCATCGGAGTGACGATCGGCGTCAGGCCAGACAGCGGCGCGTGCGAGCCGACAATATGGGCGATACCCTCTGTGGACGGAGCGTTCTGCATCACTGTGGTCGTACCCGGCTTGCCCGCTGTCGTTTGCAGCGACACGCCCGCGTGGCTCAGTGTCAAACCTGCAACCAGATCAACAACAATTATAACATCAGTAAATCACGTATGTGCGGCTACCCGACATTTCAGAGGTCAGGGGGTTTGTCCACAGGAAGGGGACATCGTGCGAGTAGCTTTGCAGAGGGACCAAATTAACTAGGGTATGGGGGGTACCCTCTTGCCGCCCTTCTAATTTAGCTTAGGGTTGGTCCGTGGAGGAGTTAGGGGGTATACCAGGCCTTCTGTCGAGAGAGACCCACATACCCCTTTTTTTACGTGGTGGTAATCATTCATTACGGATTCCCCGCCATCCCTAGCGGGAAAGGGGGATATGCTAACTCCACCACGGTGACCATCCCTAGGCTAAATGGGGAGGGGCCAGGTTCGCGAAATCGAACGCTACTGCCCCCCCCCCCCCTCCCCCACATACCCCTGCTCCTCACCCAGGAAGTAGCATATTCATAATAAGTGTTTACCTCCACGTAAAAAAGAAGGTTCAGGTCGGAGTCGGGAAATTTAAAATCGCGATCCCGCAAGTTTATAAAATTCGGGTACCCGAAATTGTAGGTTATGCTTGTGAATTAATATTTGTTCGATCAAGTCGACCCTTTCTCGTTGCAATCAGCAAATACTTAATTGTTTAACACTGAAACTTATAAACATTTCAATAGTATTGTTTGTATGTATACAACCGATGCACTAACCAATTTGCTTATAATTCTCGATACTACTTGTTCACAAAAAATATTTTTACAATAAGCCTTCCCGATAACAATATATTTGCAATTACATTGTAATACAGAATAATGATAATGTAATAATTCATGTTTATTTCATAGTCATCATTTTGTAAAAGTACAGAAATAAAAAACAATATTTACATTTCATAGTCACTTATAGTCATCGTTACTTATGAAACAATATATAACAATGCGCGTCGTAAGAAATAGTAACTATATGTTACTTATAATAATTATGTACAATATGCAAGAAATAAGTAGAGTCACTAAATCGATCTTACAAAAAGAATGTTAGTCACAATCCAAAGCAATTTCGTCCACGAAAGGATCTGCCGAATTGCTCTGCCTTGATGAGACTAATTTTGCTCTCGCACCATTTTGGCAACAGAATAACAACAGTGTAACTCTGTGTTTTGTTATATGATGCATTGTGATCATTTGGTAGATCTGGGTAGTAGTAAAATGCTTGGAAAAAATGGAATATCGGAAAGGGGATTCGAACCCGCGATCTATAGATCTCCCCGGCCTGAAGACTGTGCGTTAAGCGTCACAGCCATAACGAATCTTACTATTATTTTCTCTACAATTTTCATATAATTTATTTTGTGTTTGTTTCGACTTGTTTATATATGTCGCATAGGCAGTATATTTTGTTTAAATAATTTTTCTTTATATATAAATGGATTATTAGCCGAGAAAATGATAATTTTTTTATAGGGCACTTGTCTCTATTAGTGAACTTAACCCTATTAATGTGCTTTCGTATTTAAATAAGCGGTAAAAATTATCTTGAAAAAATAAATAGAGAAATTATTTTCGTTACTAAAAAGAAAAGGATAATTATCATAATTTACCCTATACAGGGTGGTCCGTTTAAGTAAGAACACCTAAATACCTCTTCAGGTAACCTCTTGTTACGTAATGTGCATGGTGTCAATGGACCAAATATTTGACACGAATATTTTTTTCGGGGTTGTCAAGGTCATCGGTGTTTTTTGGTACATGACTACATTTTTTCTTTATTGTATCGTGTAACTGATGGAAAAATACATTCAAATATGTATAATAACATGACCTTGAAATGACCTTGATCCTCGAAAATTAAAGTTTTACTTAGAACCGATGTCGAATATCTTCGGCCACGACTCCTGAACCTATGACTGCGAAGAAAATATGTTTTATCTACTAAGAATACACTAAGAATATCGATCAACAGATGCGTGTATGTGTTAACTGTTAAAACAACACTCGCGTTCTCTTAAGTTATCATCAGAGATGTTCAAAATGGCGTCCTGCTACGTTGATACATTTTCTGAAACGTGCAATGACCGACTGTACAGATCTTTCAATTGTTTCGACATTAATATCAGCACAAGCTCTAACTATTCGGATCTTCGTATCCTCTGGTGTAGTTGGTCGTCCATTATAAACTGTTTGTTTCAATTTTCCCCACAAAAAGAATTCCATTGGTGGGAGGTCTTGTGAACGCGCTGGCCATCCTACAACTCCGGTACGACCAATCCATCGATTTGGAAATTTTAAATCCAAAATTTGTCATTGCACGTTTCAGAAAATGTATCAACGTAGCAGGACGCCATTTTGAACATCTCTGATGATAACTTAAGAGAACGTGAGTGTTGTTTTAACAGTTAACACATACACACATCTGTTGATCGATATTCTTAGTGTGATAAAAAATATTTTCTACGCATTCATAGGATCAGAAGTCTTGGCCGAAGATATTCAACATCGGTTCTAGGTAAAACTTTAATTTTCGAGGATCAAGGTCATTTCAAGGTCATGTTATTATACATATCTGAATGTATTTTTCCATCAGTTACACGATGCAATGAAGAAAAAATGTAGTTATGTACCAAAAAAACCGATGACCTTGACAACTCCGAAAAAAATTACTCTCGGAAAAATATATTCATGCCAAATATTAGGTCCATTGACACCATGCACATTACGTAACAAATATTTTTTGCATCACAATAACCTGAAGAGATATTCAGGTGTTCTTACTTAAACGGACCACCCTGTATATGGTATATACATATTGTATCATAAAACTGTTCAATTTTTTGAAAGGTAAAACTTTAGAACAGCTACTTCCTCTTTGATTTTGATAATGTTTGTATATTTTGTAAAACTCAACATTTTGAACAACTTAAACAGTGAAATAAGCAGTTTTAAAGCGTTTTTATATGTGTGTGTATTTTTTAACCAACTCCATTTTCACTTCCAAATAGTTCAGTACATACCAAGCAATATATTTCACATTGGCATATTTCTACTTTTTATTTGAAAAACATAACAATTTGTAAGGGAGCAGTGTTTAGGCAGGCATTTTAATTGGAGGCATACAAATATGGACGAGCATATTAACTGGGGGCACACTAATGTCTTCAAAGCATTTTTCAAGGCGCATCAATTGCGACAAAACCCCTCCTGTTATTTTAATTACATTATTAACTCGAACATATATTTAAAAAAAGAGAATCAATATAAATCTTGTACCCTATTAACTTTGAAAGAATTTTTGATACCTTTTAAAGATGACGGGAAGACACATTTCTTATAAAGCATGATTAATCAAATTAACGTTGACCACGGAAATAAAAACGTTACAAACAATTTTTAATGCAATGTTAGTTTGGAGAACTGAAAGAGGATGTATTAAAGGATTGAATGCAAACAAAAATGATTTAATGTTTTAATATAATACATTAACGAATGAATAATATTATAAATGATATTTTTCATTTTAAAACGCACATTGTTTTATAATCGAACTTCAGACTGTATAGTCTGGTACAAAATTTTCAATTATATCGAAAATTTTTTAGTCCATTTGCCCATTTGCTCGTCAAAAATGACGAAAAGTTATTTGAAACAATGACACAGTCTTCCCTCGTTATCGTTACGTGATATGGAAGGCACAGCGCAATGTTATCGAATAGGGGACACTGTTTCCTATTGGCTACTGAAACGGTGACATCACGAAGACGCAACACCAGCGAACGAAAACTGCGTCAAGAAGCGAAAGGGAGTTGAACACGGTGAAAATTAGGCATACCATTCGCTGGGAGTATGTTCAACTCAGCGCCTCCCGGTAGTCGGGTCAGCTCCGATCCGTTTCCACCGACCAATGTCACGCCGCCCACCATTTTATGCGTGTTTTGCGCGTCTCCTGTTCTTATCCTTGTTTGGGCGTCTGTAACACAATTTTATACATTCATTAATACAAACAAATGAATGATTATTCATTATTTAAAAGAAAAAGGACAATCCTCAATTATAAAAAAATGATGGCTCCCAACCGCTCCCTATTTTCATTTGGACTATAGCATATTTCAATTTCAGCAAAATCTGAGACATTGTCCCAAAAACGGATCGATTTCGCATGGAATGTGACCCAGCTACAGTAATGTCCGACTGTAAGTCGTTTTTCGGTTCTGTGTTGTGACTTAGATATGAGCGGGACACTATTTTTGTGGCTTTAAAGACCGCGCCGAACGTAGATAAGAACGTAGAAAACAGCGAAGCTCGAGAGGTCTCGGTCGTCGAGAAGTGTAAACATAACTAATCCAATAACAAAACTTCTTTATATTTCATTATTTCTTTATGGTACTTTGACCAACATACTCGTGGAATTTTTTCTAATAAAAATGATACCAATTATGATACAATTCCAATTATATTTATTTGTGTAACGAACGATGAAAGTTTCGACGCAAAGAAGGACATCGCATGGGGAAGAAAGGACGCGGAAAGTCGCGGCGCACCGACACGGTTCAAAGCTTTTCCTATACGCTGTTCTTCCTTGCGTCCGAAACATTCGTCGTTCGTTACACAAGTAAATATCATCGGAATTATATCATATTTGGTATAATTTTTATTAGAGAAATGTCCACGATTATGGCGGTGAAAGCCCCATAAAAAAAATAATGAAAAATAAAGAAGTTTTATAATTGGATTAGTAATTCACACCGATATACCCGTCCGGTATCGGATTACGCGGCGTGCTTACACTGCTCGACGACAGAGGCAGCTTGAGCTTCTTGGCCCCTCGCGGGGTATATCCCCCAGTGGAATGGACAGTGTAGCGACATACAGTTAAGCTTTCAGCACGACTTACAGTCGGACATTACTGTACCACTTAAAGCTAGGAAACGATGGCCGCTGATCAACGATTGTTCTAGCTGTAACTGATCTCGAAGAACCGTGGACGTTGGAGAATTATCCTGTCGAACATAGGTGTAGGTATTGTGGTGAGATGACAAGAAGGTCCCTGGGAGGGCACAGAGGCAAGAGGGGTCTTTCGTTCTGCATAGTAGTAGTAGTGTGTGTGTGTGTTACCGCTTCGGCCAATAGAAGGCGCGCTCCTTTCAAACTATCCAATCGGCCGCAAATTGTTGCTACGTCACCGCATTCCTGCCAGAGACCTTCTTGTCATCTCACCACAATATCAACTCACTCGATACGTTGAGCGCGGGAGAATGCGCAGCGAGGACTATCGGCCTTCCCTCGTTCGTCGAGTGCACGAACGTGACTGGCCTAACATCATTGGCGGAGGACTGCACGGCTAAGGCCAACGGCCTGTCGTTGTTGGACAGATTCGAGTGCACGAACGTCACTCGGTTGTCGTTGGCCGTGGACGAGTGAACGACCAGCGCCACAGGCCTTGGCTCGCTTCCAGTGTTCGATTGCACGGCGATCAGCGGCCTCGATTGATCCGAGGAGTTCTGTACGGCCAACGTCAACGGTCGCGACTCGTTGCTACCAGCGGTGTGGGCGACCAGCAGCTGCCTGGTGTCGCCCGGTATCACCCTTAGGCTCGGACCGATATGCTGCAGAGTCGGCACGATCGTTGCCAGGCCCTGGTTCGTGTTCAACATCTGCGCGCTGATCGGCAGGTGGAGCTGGTGCGGTTGCTGCACTATGCCGGTCGGCGATGTCGTCACTTTCTCCTGAAACCAAACGGAACCATTCAAATCTCGAATCCAGAGCTGCAAGAAGAAATCTCTGGTCTGCTTCCCTCTCTACCGTTAGATTCTCCTCTAGTGATCAGCAATCCACAATCTGGTGTAACCAGATAGGAGAAATTTAAGGCAATGGAGGTACCCCCTCTCTGTCATTGCCGTATTAGTCACGTGACATTGTAACACATACACGACCGAGACGGGACCCGTCACGTGACCGGTCCGTGGCGAAAATAGAGGTTGTTGGGGGATATTTCCCTCCATAGATAGAGTGGGAGACAAATCTTGATCTGGCTACACTGAACAATGATAGTGGGAACAACGTGACATCACGTATTCGTGCAAAGAGTCGCTAGAGGAGGATCGAATTCGTAGTAGACGGCGAGCATTTAACGAGGTATACACTTCATCTGGTAACCCTGGCAACCAATCACATTTTCAACATTTTAACCCTTCGATGGCGAACATATGTATTTTACAAACACCCAATTGATGATGCTACAGACCATCCGCTTCATTTATCAACTTTTTTAAACATATTTTTAGAGATGACAATGCTGATTCTCCGGGTCAAAATAGACCCGCGCTCCACTGACCAAGGATTAACACAATGTATGCGGGCTATTTTTTACAATTTTAACGAAAGTATTTTAAAAACTTGCTGTAATTACTACTGCCACTTTATCGTTGATCGATCTTCACTATGACCTTTGGTGTCTCACTATGTTCCATCAATAACCTCCATCAATAACCTCCATCAACAGCCACCACATTATACAATACTATTTTACATGGCATACTATAATCTTATTATTATACACAGTACAGCGCAATATATTTTCAGTGACTTTTATTCCTGTCAAGCTTATTTCACACAGGCAGAGAGGTTAAGTTAACCGATTTTAGTAAGGGGGACCAAGTTTTCCCATTTATAAAAATTCATAAATTAAGATCAAAATCTCTGTAGAACAGAGACCTCTCTAGACCTGAAGTTGTAATTTTTTCTCATAGCGATAATTTTTCAGTGTGTTTTTTCTTCAGGGGGCGGGGCATGACAACAAAATGTTCATACTTATATAAACCCGTTCACACAGATAAGCGTGACCAGTTATATATATTAAGACGCAAATTTCTCTCGCACCGTTTCACACACAAACGCTAATTGATCACGCTGTGCCCAACGGGCTGGTCGGTGCTTAGAAATATCATTTTGAATCTTCCCGCGCAAGAAAAACTGTACAATCGTTAATATATGCTGCTCAAGTTATCTGACTGGGGTTCGAACCCTGAACCTCAAGGTTACCAAGCTGATATCTAACAAATCGTACTAATCCATCAGCCGAAAACTTCCTGTTAAAATATTTCGATAAAAATATTAATCTTTTAAATCTTTACAGAAAAATGTTATCGCAATGAAACTTTCTTCAAGTATGAGAAATACGAATACGTTCAAAGATTGTATTGATAACATGCATTGCACTGACGTGCATTGACATGCATTGACGAAATTAAATATTTTGTAGAATTTTTAGAAATTTGTGTGGGGAATTCAATATTTTCGTTGGATCTCTACAAACTTGATGGATTGTGGTTAAAATATTTCGAGGTCACTAATTGTCAGGGGTTGAATTTCTAGTAACATTTCTGATAGTAAATATTTCCCCCATTTTTTAGATTCAATTATGTCAATCAATATCTGCGCAGTATTAACTAAGCCGTATTTATTCTTTGAATTTACCTATGCCGGGGTAGGAATGGCGTTGGCGTTCTAGTTGGCGTTCTAGGACTTGAGTTGTCGGTAGACTTTCAAGAATCAACAAAAAATTATTCGTGAGGGAATGCAGGCGAGTACAAATGTTAATGTTATCCTTTTACCATAAATTATTCTATCAATGTAATTTTATTCCCTTTTCTTTGAAAACTGATGTAGAAAACGATTTTCGCCAAGAAATGTTAAAATTTGTTGGACAATACAATCAACATAAAATCATTAAAATTTTCGCTATTTTCTTGGGGGACCATATATTGAAATAAGGAGACCTCTCACGGGATTGGTCGCTCGATAACTAGCAGTCTAGAACGCCTTTCGCTTGCATGCGACTACATATCGTATTCCAGCCCTAATAACTCTAAATTAAGTCATAGGAATGTGGATGATGGCGATAGTGTAATAGTAATTAGCAGCTCGAAAATGTCCTGTATTACCTTGCCATGTGATCAGGTAAGCTGTCATTCAGCTAATATCAATAATTTTTTAGGAAAAGAAGTCGTTGGTATTTACCTGTGCCGGGGTAGGAATGCTAGGCGTTGGCGTTCTGGGACTTGAACTTGCCGGCGGACTTTCCCTAGAACTTTGCGCAAGGTTGAGACCCTGGGTCTGACAGACAACAGCCGCGGTCGCGACTTGATTATGAATATTGGGAGTGGTGCTCGTGGACTGCAGCGTTTGCGGTGAGCTGGCCGTGGCCGCGCTGCTCAGGCTACTGGTGCTGCTGTACCTCGTGCCCCCACGCGCCAGCCCCGTCACGTCCACCTCCATGTTTTCTGAAACTTCAACAGTTTATTTTTGCGAAGTTTACTCCACAACAAGCATTCAATCAAACCATCAAAAATAATCAAAATGATCTACAAATACTCGGGCTCACTATTTTCGAAAATGCACTATTTCAAAAATCTTTTACATCGTTTCAATATACACTCAGCCCTCCTAGAATTAGAATTTTTTTCATATTTAAAAAATTGAAACCAAAAATTGATGTAATATTCAATTTGCATCGATCAACACATAAACGCCATATGGGTCAATTGACCCATAATATTAAATAACTATGTAATAAAATCATCAATTTATTAATATTGAAATCACTGAATTCTAGTGAAAGATGAAATATTCATTATCAAATAACAAATAATTGTTATTAATAGCGCTGATCATAGCGCTGAAGCAGGTACGGCTTGTGCATTCGACGTGTTAATGGAAAATAAAAAATGACATTTGATAAAAACTGGTGTGAAGTAGCAGGAAGGATATGAGACTTACCGCTTTTGGTAGCGGTGACGTCGGTAGCCGAACTCTGTTCCGGCAGAAGAGTATTAAAGTCAATATGATCCCACGTGGCGGTGAGCTCTTTCTTTAAAGCTAGTAATCTTTGCTGGGCAGCGATTTTCTCCCTGGCAAGCCTCTCCATCTCGTGCTCGCAGTCCCGTTCCTTCCTCCTCAACGTCTAAAACGAAGATATCAAAATGTTGAACAAGTGTCTACCGAGAATGTTAAGATTAATACATATATCCATATAATTATTTATAATCCAGTGCACATTTTCCCCAATTGAGGCAAAAGCGACCCCACCATAGGGCTCACTGTTCCCTTCCACAAGACGAGGCAACGAGACAATTGGTGGGGGAAGCAAGCGTTTGAGGGGCCCTTACCGAGCCCAGCACTGCCCTAATTCCTGATCCGTCCATGTTCGGTTTTGTAATTGTATTGTAGTCAGGACCGGATTAAGCTAGCACGGGGCCCGTAGCAAATGTTACCTGGGGGCCCTAGGTTTTGCATGATCATAAAACAAAACACAATGCAGGACCTTTCTTTTTTAGCAGAAATATCTGTTAATAGTAGCCAGGGCTTTTTCTGCTGCAAGCGCGGGGCCCGTAGCATTTGCTACTTCTGCTACTGGGCTTAATCCGGCTCTGATTGTAGTGTGTCGCACAAAGCTAATTTCTTTGTTAAATATAATTCCTGTAAATATTAACTGTTTCTTAGATTTAACATCCAACAACACCTTGCATCCCATTGGCGTCGCAAAGATAATTGAACAGAACCTGTTAAATTTGTATGTATTTGTATCTGAATGACGTAGTCTAAAGTATAACGAAGGACGGTTCGAAGGTCATGCACGACAATCAGATTAGGTTCATTGTTCCGCATGCGAAAGAAGCGAGAGAAAGCGAATAGAAAATATTTTCGCTTCACTTTCAAGAACACAGTCTCACACGGGGAATGTCACATGATACTCCTGCAGATTCAGGACACCTCTGCCTCGAAATACGATAAGGCTCGCGTTTGACGTCCGCACGGGCACGCGTGATGGAACGTGCACGTGACGGCGAACACCAACACCGACGCCCGGGCACGACATGCGCGCTTTCGAAGAAGTTGGAGAAGAAGAAAAAATGTCTGCAAGGACGAAACTCTTGACGTATGCAATTTAAATCCGAGACTGACTCGCTGAAGATTTCATGCGCCTGCGGTGCACGCAGATAAAAGGATTTTTATAGAAATTTTCGACGATGACTTCACGATACCCGTGTAAAGGTTGTTCATGTTTTAAGAACAGAGAATTCTAATTTACAATCGTACGGCTGGCTGCAAATCATTCTCTCATTCTTGCGTTCGCATGCGCGTGTGCGGTTAAGTAACAACAAACAGCAAGTGTTTTGAAAAATTCGCCGCTGCCCTCAGCGCGATAAGGTGCGATAAAACCTGATAAGCGTGCAACGCAGAGAATTAGGAAAAAATGTCTCGCGGGGAGACGCACGCGACTGCCAGTGTCGACGCTGCTGATACGGTACACGTGGTTCGGTGGTTAACCTTTCGCGTCGCCAAACAACAATTTATTTCCAAGACGGACGAATTTTATGTTGGTTACTCAATTGCTTGGGGACACCCTATGAGGGGGCAAACTCCTTTTTTTTTGGAGTGAATAGAATTTTGGTTAATAAAAATTAATAACACGCTACATATTTATTATTCTCTGCTCCGAGTCTGACTCGACGTTATATTGCAAGGGGTGAAGCAAAAAGGATGCACGGTGGACCTAGACTTGGGTCAGTAACCCAATCGGAATCCAATCGAATATTTCGAGAACACCTAGTGTAGGAATCGCTTGCAAGTTCAACAGCTCCGATGTCTGACACGATCCCTTGGCGCACGGTTCTAGATGATTAGGAGCGGGGTGGCAGAGAGAAAGGAGAACGAGATAGTGGAGCAGAAAGAGAGAGGAAGAGAAAGAGAGAGAGAGAGAGAAGATCGGACCTCCAAACCGACATATATAAACAGTAGACGACTAGACGAGGACTTTTGCCTCGGGATAGGCAAAAACACGGTACGCAAAGGCTCCGCTAGGCTGGTGGTGAAAAGAAGAGGACAACACAACAGAACGTGTACAGAGAATACTCTTCGCCACGCGGAAAGAGTGAGCGGGAGGATAAATGGTGGGGATAGCAGACAAAGAATAGATAGCTGCTAGCAGAGAGGTCTGCGTAGGCTAGAGGGAGACAGAGCGTAGGCAGAGGGGCGAAGAGGAAGGAGAACGAAGGTCGTTACATGAATAGGCGCACGCGCAGCTTGCAAGCACGTGGTCGCGGCCACCTCCGACTGAATTCGCAAACAGTATCGGCACGAATATTGCGAATAACGTTTCCATTTCTTTCCACTTTATCTGGCACGTCGCTATCTGACACGAGTTGCCGCACTGATCGTTTGCCTTATGAAACTGCACTGAATCACAGGCCTCGCGCGAACGCTGGCCTGTGGAGAGCGTTATAACTGGCCGTTATGTTGGTTTAGCAGACGAGCCAGGTTTGCGACAAACTTGCCGCGGAGTTTTATAAGGACATTGATCTATATGCTGTTCGTTATGCGGTGAAACTTTAGCGCCCCTCCCGCCACCCCTTTATTTTATGGGACAAATCTTATCGAATTGTTTAGTATTTGATATTTGAGAATCTTGGCACCGATCGAAGAAATTACTGTAACCCAGTTGGGTAGAATGTTGTTGTCTATTTTTCGAATGAAGACACCTGAAATACGCTCGTAGCTATAACAGCTTACCATTGCTATGTTGCGAATCTGAGACAGTAGCAGTAGGAACACGGTAAGGTATTACGACCAGACCGCGGATTTTGATGCATTTCTGAAGAAATTTGCTGCCGTTAATATGTATTTTCATTTTAAATAACGAAGATGACCTTGAAATCTCCGAAACTCTTTCAGCCAAAGAAAAACTGTTATTGCCGTATTGCAGTCCTTTTTATACTGAAAAACTTGGGTGAATAAAGTTTCTTCATATTTTCAAGAACAGCGAAGATGACACGATGTGCTAACACGTACCGAACCACCCTGTAGATTACATTGCAGGAGTCAGTTTTTAACGATTTCAAGATGAATTTTGTCCAGCTAATTGTGGCGTTCGGACCAGTGCGGACAGCTCAGGAGACGCCAACAATGGCGCCGGACGATAAAAGTTCGGATAGCGAGAGTGTGTGCTGTAGATACGTGCCATGCGGTGCAGCGCCGATGGCCGCGTGGTCACGTGGAGTCGATGTAGATGCGGGCTTCGACCACGGCTAGACGCGTCCGTGCGAGAATATGCGTTTGTGATAGTCGGAGACATCGTGATGGTGCCGGCTCCGGACAAGGACGGTGAACGTCTTGCGCCGCTTGGGCGCGAGGAGGACGGTCCCAAGCGAGAAACGCGGAAATAGAACGAGACGGCAGACCGAGTGGACAATACTGATCGGAAAGAGAGAGGCAGCCGCTCGGACGGCCTGGAGAAATGGAACCGACCGAGACCGAGCGCAAGTATTTAGGGAGAAAACGCGAGATGGAAGATATGAACCGCGCAACTGCCTTCCCCGATACCAGAGGGCGGTGATCCCATACTTTCCCGCGACTCGGTGATCTGTCGCTCATAATTATGCGATCACCAAAGATTAGATGCAATCTCGGCGCTACGTTAAATAGGTGTCTGTATCTGCTTTTGACTAGACCGATAAGATCGCCGATCGCGGTTTCTTCGCTGCATCACGTATTTCTTTTAAAAGATTTCGATCGTTCGTTCAAGCATTTTATTCAATTATTTTTAATCCCTAATATTTCAATTGCTACAAATATTTCAAATATTTCAATTCTTTTGAAACCACGTGAATTATTTTAAATTGTTTAAATTTGTTCTTCTTTTCCAATTCGATTGAATTCGAATTTGATTTGTTTGAAATCATTGAAACACTTGCGAGGAAACACTTGAGAGGAAGCACTCAAATGGATCGAATGTAATTGTAAAGATTATAAATAAGTGAACATTTGGAAATTTTTGAAAATAAATATTTGACGCGACGAAAGGTACCCTTCTAATAATAAAAAATATTTAAAAATGAATCTGTTATTAAGTGACAATGAAACAAAATTAATTACCAGTCTAATCAACGGAAAATTAAATATCGATTTAAGCAAATTGATAAATAGATCGGAACAAATAAATTTGAGGAATGAGACGAAACTGCCACGTACCTGTATATACCTGATTGCCGCGTGAAGAATGGAAAGATTCGAAGACTTCTTCTCGTCCTGCGAAGGTAGCTGCTTCTTCAGTAATTCAAAGCACTCTTTCAGGTGCGCTCTCCGATTTTTCTCGAGTTTATTGTGCACTTCCCTCGTGCCCGATCGGGTTACGCAAGGCCTAGAATACAGAAACGAAGGCGTGTGTAGTATACATTCGAGGTGTCAATTGCCTTTATTTCAGACACATCAACCTCGGTTTTCTTCACCGTGATCTCTCAAGGTCCCGAATAAACGTGCGATCATTTCTAAATGTCTGACGAATTCGAATCGCTATCGTCAGCGGATCGAAAGAAGCTTGGACACTTGCGATATGTTGACAATTCGGCACAGATTTCACCGAGCTGAAATAATGCGAATTTATCACACATTTTCAAAGCGACTGGCGCGATATACTGGCACGAGCGGTTATTTTGAAACACTTTCCGAATTGCAATTTGATCTGTGCAGACACGGTTGCTTTTGGAAAAACGCGGACACTTTTGTCAATCTTTTCTGATAATCATGGCAAAGAAATTATTGCGATTTTGATACACGATGCAATAGTCTGTCAATTTTTCAATTAATTTGTTACTCCATTTTTCAACTATTCGATTTTCAATTATTCAATTACCTGATCTCTCAACTAATTACTTGATTTTCCAACTATTTAACCACCCAATTTCTCAATTATTCAATTATCCGATTTCCCAACCACTCAATTATTCAATTACTCGATTTTTCATGTATGCAATTACTGGATTTTCAACTATTCAAATACTCGATTTCTCTACTATTCAATTACTCATTTAAATTCAGTCATTCAATTTCTATTTAACTCATTCTCAACTATTCAATTATTGGACCTTCAATTACACCATTTTTCTATCGCCATATTGTAACATGTTTAATCGTTATTCGAACAATTTACCTTCAACGCTAAAATGTCAAGTGATCAATTTTCAATTATTCAGTCCACCAACCCAATTTTCAACTATTGAATGTTCAGTTACTCAATTCCCAAAAATTATTAACATTTAATTTCTACTCAACAACAGGAGTCGTGATCATGGATTTCGATTTTCCCGAAAGGTATAACGATTTTGTTAACGAATAAAGAATAAAAGTTTTTTAGATCCCTGAATATACGAGCCGAGTTTAACCCACCGGTGGCTGTGCTCAATTTGTGACAAATAAACTAACTAAATAGCTGTTGCATTGTAAATATCGGAAAGACTGAGGTATCTACACGTGATATAACTAAAAGTAAATTATTAAAAATGATTAATTAGAGACGTGAACGCTCCTAAGTATCACCAATTATATATCTATAAAAATGGCCAGTTGTCCAAGGGTTGAATATTGAATAACTAGAAAAGAAAGGCGTCACACGAAAATCACCATTCTTGATTTTGTGGATAGATTGGCTCGCAGAGTCGAAGCTCTCGAGATCTTTGACACGAGTAGTCGAACACCCTGTAGATAGTCTCTGCAAGATGATCATGTAACCGCGTCACTAGCCAGCTCTCTCGGCCTCTCACGGCAATGCGACACGGGACACGGCGAGCGACGCACCGTGCACGTGCCATTCACCCTGGACACGTGCACCGCGTGAATGGATAGTAGATTCTGCCTCGTCGGCACCGCTATGTGCCTGTGTGCCTGTGCGCTTGTGTGCCTGCGTGCTTATGTGCCTGTGCGGTGCGCCTCCGCCACAAGAAAACAGGGAACGGGAAAGACGGACGGGGGGGGGGGGGGGGGGCTGGGCAGAGGGGATAGACCGGTGAGCGTACAGCGAAGCAACAGGCTAACGAAGACGGGACAGAAGGAGACGGAGAAAAAGACCTTAACGACAGAAAGAACCCGGCTACACTACTCTAAACTTAACTTTGACTTTGATCGATTTTCTTTTCAATCGAAATTCATTTGTTTGCTCGACAGGTTTTTTTGTACAACCCTCCCAAAACGCGGCCAATACGTGTTTTATCGAAACCGCGTTAAGGGGACTCGGACTTCGATTCTGGTGTAAAATTCTTTCGAATAATTTTTCCTAACGAGGAAATTAGATGAAGACAGAATTATGAAGGCTGAAAAAACAATCCAAGAAATTGTGAAGAAGTACGAAAATTGTAAGAGAATCCTGAAGCCTATGCTTGAGCTTCTAATTGATTTATTCGAAAATGATGTTTAAAATATTCCTTATCTGAGCAACTACCAGAGCTATCTTCGGGTTGTAGCATTCTTTGCACCGTGTTACAGTAAAGTCTTGATCTAAGCCGGATTTTCGAGTTTCTTCGCCCCTCGCGGAGTATCCCCCCAGCGGAGGGGATAGGCAAATTTACTAAGATCGTACAGCTCTGTCCGGCTTAGGTCATATCTTTACTGTATATCGAAAGCGTGATTTCAAAGCACTGTTACATACAAGAGGATAGAGAGTTTTCGGAAATGTTATTGTTTGGAGATCGGTTTCCATAAAGCGACAATTCACTTGCATTTGGATATGTTAGTTATGAAGACAGAGCAGCGGTAATACCATATTATAAGCATTTTATATTAGAAAAGGGTTGTCGTAATTTTTCCACCGTGTTTCAAGAAAGTGCATTTTCAAATTTTATTATTTAGGGTTCGGGTTCTAAAAAGCGACAGAACTACGCCACTTCGCTTGCACAACGAATTTTCACGTTATGAAGGCAAAGTAGCATAATCACGATGCGATGTAGTTGCAATTCGAAAAATTATATAGTTTATTAATCAATTGGATGTATATATAAAAATTCCTTAAGTGGTAAACATGCAAAAATAATAACTATTTAGAGGAAGATCGGATCGCGGAAATAAAAATGACGCATAAAGAGAAAATTAATAACTATTAGTCCATTAGTAATGTTAATAAACTACAATATTTCTACACTCGCAATACATCTATTGCTCACTTTTCTTACAGTGTGGTTCGCTCTCCAAGCATACATCATGCATCCTTTCCAAAATAAACAGATGTTGTTTGCAATAGAATCTCTGATGTAAATTTTCTATTAACTGTCATGACTCATGCCTAAACAACCGCGGTACTAATTGTCGATTGTTTGAGACAATCATCGACAGCAGGACAGTAAAATTAAAAGAAATGAAACCTTTTCTATTTGATGGTGTGCAACTGCATTCGCAATGGGTGCATACCACGTCAAGCGTAATTAGAGGATAAGTATTCTTACCCATTCCGATGCTTCTTATTGTCATGGTTCGGTTCAAGGTCAACGACGAGATTGCCGGCGTTTTGCTGCGAGTGATTCGAATTGTGATTCTCCACGTAGACGTTATGCGTCGTACTGTTGTGATTGTTATGATGGTGGTGGTGGAGGTGATGCGGTTGCTGTTGCTGTTGTTGCTGCGGTTGCTGCTGCTGCTGCGGTTGTGGTTGTGGTTGTGGTTGGGGTTGAGGTTGGGATTGCTGCTGCGTCGGTGGCTGTTGCTGCTGTTGCTGTTGCTGTTGGGGCAGGTGAACGTGTGACGTGGTGTGAAGTGGCGTTATTCGTGTACTCGAGATCACGGGACTCCCTCTAGAACCTGCCGAGTGGTTCCCGTTCGTTCTACTATTCTCCAGCGGCTCCTCCTCTGAAACAAATAAAAAGAGATTCTAATGAAGTAACAAAATCTTAGCAGGCATCTACGAAACATACTTCGCCCTTCAAATGATATGCTACACCAGTATATTTGCATAGATTGCCCAGTGGGGAGGTGGCAACAAGGCCACGCTCATTTGGGGGGAAAAAGTAATTGCGATATTTCGAGCTAGATTGGGGATCTCGAGTCTAGGACAGGTGTAGACACAGATTACCGAATGGGGCAGTGCTCTGGCTCTGCAGAAGTCCGGGGCAGGGAAGCCATGCCCACTTCTGCGCAAAAGAAGCAAAGGCATATCGTCAATTCCGAGCACTCTATACAAGGAAAGCAATAAAATCTACTCAAAATAGTCTGCACAGAGGAGTAGGAAGGGAAACCACGCCCACTCAGGACACTCTATGCAGCGAGAACAACGAAACCACGCCCTATTGGGCTATTCTACGCGAGAGGGGTAGCGAGACTAGACGCCTTCAGGGCACTTCGCGCGAAGAGGCAGCGAAACTACGCTTCGGGGGAAATCTGTAGAAGAACAATGCAATCTCGTCAACTCAAGGCTTTGTAGATAAAATGACAGCGAAACTACGCCTCTCGGGACATTCACCACCAGGCATGTCCAGCAAGAAGATTAGTGCGCCTTGAGTAGAATCTCGGATGTGTCTGCCAAGCCGCAGTCTACCCGTGGCAACGGAAAAGTGGGGATATTCTTACTCTTCTTCGGCTAACGGGTACCTCAAGCCTGGGCAACTTATTGCTCGTACACACCGACACAGTGGGGCATTATTGTAAAATAGAACAATTTTTCTCATTCTTCATTTTTTACTTTCCAAACCTTTTTTCTAAAAATCTCATAAGTCTTTTGTAACAAAATAGCAACGACGCCACGCCTCCAAAGAGGTTCTATACAAATGCGATAACGAAGCCACGCCCCGTTAGCGCACTCTATACGAAGGGACAGCAGAACCATGCCCCATGGGGCACTCTATACCGAAAGATCGGTGAAATGTCGACGCCGCGAGGCATTTTAGACAGGGATCAGAGAAGCCACGCCTTTATAAACGCTATACATGGTAGGAGCAAAAGATCTATGTTTGATAAACTCTTTCTAATGAGATATCAGCGACGCCACGCCTACAAAGAGATTCTACACAGATGGAGCAACGAAGCCACGCCCCTTAGAAGAACTCTACGTAGAGAGGCAACGAAACTACGCCCATTAAGGGCACTCAACATACAGAGCATTGGATGCAGCAAAATTCCTTGTGGTCGACGATACGAACGCAAAGCTCCCCTTGCCCATTCCATTCTATACCCAAACCTGAATGACTGCGTTCTCGCCCAAGATTAGCTCAAGACGCTTTCCTGGAGTGGTGAGGGGTTCGATACGTCTGCTGCAGCGTCGTAGCAATCGTTATTACCAATTTGAATGTTATCGAATGAGGATACTTAAACAGTGAATAATTGCCTTGAATTTTTGGAAATGTCACATTAGTAAATCAATTGTGATGATTCTGAAAAAATCTACTGCATTTTAGATATTTACATGTATCTAAAGTAATTTTTCCGATTTTTGGAATTCTAGCAGTAAAAAATACGAAATTTGAACAGAAATCTAAAAGAGACTGTTCTTTACATTTTCATATTAGGAGTGAATTGTTATAAGCAATATTATTGGATTTTTTCATACGTTTTCTAATACCTTTTAAAGTAAACGAAGACAAAATGTTAAAAGCAGTATTTATGAAGGAAAAGGTGCGTTGAAGAAAGCTGTAGAAACAGTTGCAAACAGTATTTGGGTACTGTTATTGAGGCTACCAGTATTGACAGTACAGGTTTCGCGTATGCTACAAGACAAATAGCTTTGTTGATTCAGTAGAGACGGTTAATCGCAGCAACAGATCACCTATTTTCTTCTTCTCAACGTATATTTACACATTTAGAAAATATAAAAAAGGATGTTATTATTATCTAAACTTTTCTTCGATAACTGTAAGCTGTTACAGAAAAAAGTTTGCATTCCTCTCGAGGGACGATTTCACCCCTGAAACTATGGCTCAAACAAAAAGTAAATGTTAGAATTACTTAACTTGCATCCAAATTTTACAATTTTCTGAGTTCGCCTACACTCGTGAATTCCAATCCCAATTCTTTAAAATTGAGAGGAAAACTTATTTCACCCTCTAAAATATCTTTATAGTGCAAATAAAAAATACAGATGCGTTACCGATGCCTCGCCTCATGTGCCCAAAAAGTTTCTTAGTTCTTTGAACTCGCATAATTTCCCAAGAATAGATTTTTTCGACACAATCCCTATTCTTGCTAAGAGATAATCGCCGACAAAAGAATTGACAACAGCTTCTCGGGGCTAGTAAGAAAGTTGGTCGTGCAATTAGCTTCGGGACGATCAACATAATTGTACAATAGCAACCGCGACGTTTCACTGCGAAAAGCATTCAGAGCCGAAAGTTTTCTCGGCGGCGCGACGCGGCCGAGTAACGCTATAAATTAGCGCAGCACGTGTACGCGCATGCAACTAACTCATTCATGTACCAAGAGACTTGGCAAACCCATGTCGCATAGCTCGACGCTTCCTAAATCTATTCCGGGCTTAAAGACGGCGTGTACGTACCGCGAGAATAACAAGTGCTCGCCTGCATCGGTGCATTCGGCGAATAACGATAAAGGTTGATTTAGCTTAGGCGACCACGGCAAGCCACGGCAGGCCACGGCAAGCCACGGCAGGCCAGCAGCACTTTACTAGCCTGATTTTGTATCCAGTATTCCCCAACAGGGTTGCGGCGCGGTTAGGAACAGCTGGATACAAAACCAGGCTAGTAAAGTGCTGCTGGCCGGCCGTGGCCGCCTAAGCTAAACCAACCTTAAAACGTGTCACGTAACGAGATTACCCGTCGCATTCGGAACACGCTCGCCTCTGTTGTCTCGCAATGTCACACGCGGGAGGTTTCTTTCGTTTTTCGAATTTACAAAATGTCGAATATATACAGGGCGTCCCAAAAATGGTGTACATCCTTGAAGTCGGTGATTCTTGGGGTTATTTGAAGCAACTTTTTCCTTTGCGAAAATGTCCTCCGCGGCTTTGGTTAGGAGTTATCAACGAAAAGCACAGACCAATTAGGTCGGAGCTACAGGGGGCGGAGCCCGGTTCGGCAAATGCCAACGCCACGCTCAGCGCGCGCCACGATAGTCGCGCTTTGATTGGTCTGTATTTTTCATTAATAACTCCTTAACAAAGCCGCGGGAAACGATTTCGCAAAGGAAAACGTTACTTCAAATAATCTCAGGAATCGTCTCTTTCACGGAAGTAAAACATTTTTTTGGACACCCTATATAAATCTTTGCCCACCAGAACCACTGCTGTCATTAAAAGTAGGCATACCAAAAGATTAAATGCAATACATCGTTCACAGTTTTGTTAATATTTTAATATTTTTGATAAGGTGTGTGCCATAGTAAGAAAAATTAAAATTCAGCTTTTTCGACGCTTTTCTTTCAAAAACGTTTTACATAGAATTTGCACGAAAAGCATTGAACAGGCCACACAAAAATCGATAGAATTGCGTTGTTGAGTGCTCGAATTGCATTTTGGAGAACCAAAATGGCGGAGCCTTCCTATTAAAATTGCAAAAACAGCGAGAAGAATGACCTCCTTATGGAGTCAATATGCTCTAACATATTTTCGTGCGTTTGCCAAACGTTGGCGAACTGCGATCAGTATCTCACAGCCGTGCCGCTACAAATCAACCCTAATTTTCCTTTCAAATGATATGTCAATCGGTTCCGCTGGAACTTTTTTTCGCGAACGCTCATGCATTCCGTTTGTTCGCCTTGCAAAATGTATAATGTATTTCTGGCACACTGTACACGCAAATAACAGTGCCGTAAAATGCAGGACTTTTGCGCCAACAAAATTTGCCAAATCTTTGCGTCGCATAAAAACTCATTGATGTGATAAAAATATGAACAAGTACCATTAAAATCTGAACGAGTACCATTAAAACATAAACGAACATGCTCTCTAAAGTGCCATAATAAATAGTTTAAAATATAGCCAAGTTAATCTACAATATTACACTATGCAGGAAGTACTTTTTCTAGTTCAGACTTAATCGTTAATAGTGAGCTTCGTTTTTATTTTTTCCTGACTTAGAAATTTGAGGACATAGTTAAACTACTAACATACGTTTACATTAAAATTCCAAGGTGATCGGTTTTGCAGTTTCACGACAAAAAGTCGTTTTGCCAGTATAAAATTTGCTGCCCAAGCATTCTAGCTTTCATCGTGCTCTAAGTGCTCGTATTTAAAGTTTAGGCGAATCTAGCTCCGCTAGCCGGTTCAATCAGTGGTCCTGCTGTAACGCGAGAACCGAACGTCCAGCTAAAGAATATTTATAGGCTGTGCGTGCGTAACCACTTTAATTCGAAGCATCCTCGATGCTCAAGAAAAAAAAGACCGCGCTGCTATCGACGTTTATCTTCAAACAAGTCTTTTTCCACGAAGTTCGATCCACCTGGTAATTTTGCAAAAATCATTTTCGAGATCCAACGTTATTCTACAACAATTCTGCGAAGGTTCCGTGTCAATCTGATTAAAATTATGCGAGTTCGAAACATGCATTACGAATTAACTACCGAGGAAGAAACGTTGTCTGACGATCGCTGATGTCTTCTTTATTTATTTACATTTCGCATTGGAAAAATTACCGAGGGTAGCTTAAGATGTGCACTTCCGAACACTGTAATGTTTATTGAAAAAGAGTCATAGAGTTCTTTGGTAAAAAAAATTCCGAAAGTCATTATCAATGATAGTACCAGAATCGCCAGATCAGAGGAAGAATCACGAATTGAGGAGAAAAAGACGAAACGCGTCACATGACCGGAAGGTGGAGTGGGGAGACAAGTCTCATTGTGACGACTCTGGACAGTACTGTGAATTAACAACCGCCTGAAGATCGCCGATATGTTCATTGTTTATTTACAGCTGGTGTTGGAAAATGACTATAAATAGTCCGAAAAATGTGCTTTCGAGCACAGTAGCGTTTGTTAAAAAAAGAATCAGAGTCCTTGAAAAAAAAGCTCGAGCATGGGCGTTTCATACGATCCACCAGCTCGATCATCGAACGTTCCGCAGACTCCTGCTGATCTAAACAATAAGAATCGTCGACTGAGCAGTGCTCCGTCGAAAACTGCATCAACAGCGACGGTGCACGGTTGCATGGCGATCGATGGCGGGGTGCAGTGTCACGACTGTGAGCCGAACGACCACGTGTCGCGAGATAAGAGAGAAGACGGAAGACGGAGCGGAAAAACCGCGACATTAGGGTAACACGGCTCCGAACGCGGTCGCCTAATTGGTTTGGTGTTATGCCAGACGCGGAGGACTCGCATTATAATTAGAAGCAACCCGCGAAACGCGTTAGAATTTTGCGAATCGTGCGGCAATGAACACTCGGATGACTAAAGTGACCTTTGACCCGACGATACCGGCTCCAAGACGCATCAAACGCTTTCGAAACGACATACTAACATTAAGACCGCTGCCCCAACTCGCTTCAATCATTTAATAATCGCGGGAATTAATTAGCCACCTCCGGGAAAATTAATTTGTCGTTTATTTTAATTCGTTGGAAAAATTGCGAAAAATTTCGTAAATGTGAGTCAAAGGTGACCCAGGATTTCTCTATCTATCACACTGATTACGGATAAAAATGTGATTACAAGTTGTACCTTAAACAGAAATTTCTTGGCGATTTGAAGTGTTTTTTTCGTGTTTAATTTACTCATTTAGAAACACTGGGACATACTCAATAAAAAATATAGCGTGGTTCAAAGGTGAAAGCGTGATTAAAAGTTGTACCCTAATCAGAAATTTCTCAACTTTATAGTGAATTTGTAAATTCGTTATTTGAAGTGTTTTTTTTACAGATGTTCGAAAACATTTTTTATGGAAGTTGACAGAGTACGTCACTCAATTTTTGTTGTAAGCGTTGTTATTGAATTTTTTAAAAACCGCACTCGAGTATTAAATAAAATTATGAGAAATGACACAACTTTCCGTTATTCGTTATCTGCGATACTCCCACACCGTAAAGCATGTTTATTCGCTCGCAAAAACTTCGACGGTCATCGATAAATTAACTTCAAAAATTATTGATGAATCAACTACCAATGATGCATACCATAAACAGAGTAATCCCCCCTCCTCTCTCTCTTGATAAGTCACATTAAATCCAAGCGACATTCATTTTTCTGATATCAGGAAAATAAAAAATTTAACACTGATAACGAATTTCAAAAGTAGTAATACGATTCGAAAAAATTTGTATAACAAAAGTATAAGCACCACCAATTGTGGATACTTTTTTCAAATATGAGAAATTCGAATGAACCAAAAAAAGCATGGGTAGACGTTTTCTCTACTTTATATATTTTTCAAAATTTTATATAAATTTTTATGTATTTATACAATTTTCAATATTCTTGAATGTCCACTATGACATTTATTAGGTTAATTTTTTCTATCTAGGTAAATACTAGTTGATAATAATTAATTTATTCTTTAAACAAATTTTTCATCAAAATATCTACGTACGCACACATTAAAAACAAATCGAAATTTGAAATATTTTCCCACCCCCCATTATCCCCCAGACACTTGGTAAAACAAACTTGCCCCCCCCCCCATTTAAGGTCAGCTTTTAACAGGGAGGTATTAGAATTCATATAAAGAAAGCACGTGTCGAATATTTTACGATACTTGAAGCGTTTATGACAAAAAAATGTAGATGTAATTAGAAACAGTAGAAAGATTCAAAGGATTTCAGAATATCAACAAATCTTTTAAAACTCAAAGAAATTACAAAATACAGGAATGTTCAATGAATACCACAGAATTTTTATTTCGTAGTGACTCATTCCGAGCCCAACCAACCCCCAGATAAGGGTAGATCTTCTCAAGAAAGGGTTGTTAAAGTGGTAGACAATAAATATCTCGTGAACTGTCACTTTCGGTGATTTCGACCGGCTAGACAGACCCGAAGAGGCAGGGTAAGGTTAGCTCACCGAGTAGGTAATGGCGTATCCATTTTTTCTTAGGCGGGGGCGGCATCCAACTGTGACGCGGCTCGTCGTTGACGACGACGCCGATAATACCGACGACCTGCGTCGGCATCAGGCTATTCGCGTCCCGTATCCCGCTCACATTGTTGTTGGTCTCGTCGATCGGTTGCTGCGCTCCGGCAGCTTTGACCGCGTTCAGACTCATGCGAGGTTGGACCGCCACTGTGCCATCCGAGACCAAAAGAACGCCCATGATCCCGAGAACTCTGTTGACGGCTGCGTTACGCACGGTTCTCTCCGGCCGGCACGCGTTACACGCAGATAAAAAAAGAGCACGCTTGCCGCGGACTATATAGGGCCGTGGCTACCACGATCGCTGCACTGGAGAACGACCCCCTTCGCTCCCCCTCTTCTCAAAACACTAGAACAACCGAATTTCATACGTGCATACCGTCACAGGTCCTCTACCTATAGCAACTACCAACGACCGAACTCTTTTGTTGGCACCACTACGTACACGGTTCTACGCATTTGTCATCGTCAACAATGTTTCAGCGTCGTAGATCCTCCCGACTCGTACCAGGAAGATCTATATACGAAGCTAGAGCAACTTAAGGGATCAAAGAAAACGGCACCAGGCAAGTGCTAAATCTTCTTGCCAACACTTGGCACAACACTGTTTCATGTATTCGTCACCAGCAACGATATTTTGTCACCGTAGATCCTCTAAAATTCCAACGACCGATTCCTACATTCGCAACGTTGGAACTTAGGGGATTGCCCGAACCAACAGCCAAACTTTTTTTGACTCTATCAAACGCGGTATGATTTACTTTTATAGATCCATCATCTTCAGTTTTCTGTCTTTGGACAAGGTCCACAGTGGCAGCAGCTTGCCCCTCCACTTGGCGTGACACAATTTGATTAGGGGATGGCCTGAGCGAGGTGCTAAACTTTCTTCGACACTTGCTCCTTCCAACTCAACACGATTCACTGTCGTACATCCATAATCTTCGACAGTCTTCTACCACCAGAAAGTGATCACTGAGAGAATCGGTGTGACAGGGGACGAAATCTTCACCTAGCACTGACGCAGCAAGAACCGGAGCGTTGATTCGATCAGAGTAGCGACAATGCAATTTTCCAAGTACTAAACTCTGACCGTCCACTAAAACTATGATCAGGAAATCTAGGATCTCTTCAAATTCTAATTATAAAATCCAGAAAACTTATACACGGTATAGCTAACACTAAGCAGCATGGACATCTCACACCTGGAGATCTCAGAGATTCCCTGTTATATCCAGCATGGTTGTTCACTTGGACGAGTGAGTGAGAGAGAGGGAGAGAGAGAGAGAGAGAGAGAGAGAGAGTGAGAGAATGAGAGAGAGAGACACTTTGGTCATACAACCCCGCCGAAACTGTCGCTGGGGACGCGTCGAACGGACGACTAGTCGAAAAGAAGTGGAAACGGCCGGGAATGCGAGGCGCGTGGAAAAGAGAGAGGGCTGCGTCACAACGCCGCGGAGAGGGGACGCGGTCGCGACGAATGAATACGACGAGGTCGCCGTTTACGCGATAGGAAAAAAATCCGAACTTTCGAAACACTCGCGACGCCGTGGCCCGAGGATCCTCCTCCCCCCCCTCCTAGACGATTCAACGACGCTCTCCCCGAGCCTACGTGCCGGTCATCCTCGGAAATTTGCGAATGAGTGGATTCGGTAAACATTCACTGTATTCAACCAGATTTTTCAATCCGATCGTAATCGCCGTCGAGGTCGCGCAACGACGTCCAACTTATGGATAACGAGCGACCTCGGTGTGAAGTTATCACCGCGAAGAGAAAAACGGGGGGGCTGGGATCGTCGATCGATAGGATCGAACGATTGTCGGGCACCAAAGGAAACTCGTACCGCGTGAGACGCGAGTGCCGACTGAAATCTAAACGTAAGTACCACCGCCTCCAACCTGAGAATGACGGCGGCGGCGGCGGCGTCCCCTCCCCCCGCCCCGCACCCAGTGGCAACGACAGCGGTGACGGCGACCAATCTCCTTGCGGCCCGCCGCCTCGGCCACCGCCGCCACTTTCCGTGACATCTCCGTTCTCGCGAGAACTGCCCAACTGCCTCCAGTCACCCGCGACCCGCGACACTCTGTCCTCGTCGCGCAACGAAGGCAGACCCTAGCCGGGCTCTGCTTTCTCTTTCTAGCTCTCTTGTTAGCAGTCGCAACATGCACTCGCCTCGTGTTTTTAACCCCTTGCATTACTATTTATTTTGTGGTTAGAGTCAACAGAAATTCTTCATTGAATTTCATAGAATAGATCGAATCTTATTTAGTTTAATTCACTTTGAAGGAAATTAACCAAACACCTACAGCGGATCCAAAAAGTAGTTGAACACTAAATTTACCATTCTCGAGAAATTGTCGATATTATAGCAATGTAGCGAACTAACTGTTCTAACTTCTCGAGAGAAAAAAATCCAAATCGTATGGTCCAATATTAAAAAAGCTGTCGCCCTTTTAAACTTGCCCGAATATTACTGTGATTCATTCTACATGTGTAATTGATGTTTAGGACCGTTTAATTGAGAATTTTTTAAATATATTTTTAATGGTTCCTCTTATAGACAGGTTAGTCCTTGTGTTACTTTCAATGTCCAAACATCGAGTACATGCGAGGTGTGATCAAAAAGTAAGGTGACTTTATTTTTATCAAAAAATATTTATTTATTCATCAATATTTATGTTGTCCCCTTCAAAGTAATCCCCCCTCAGATATAATACACTTGTGCCAGCGCTTTTTCCAATCCTCGAAGCACTTCTGATAAACACTTTTTGATATAGCTTTGAGCTCTTCCAGCGATGCAGTCTTTATCTCCTCGATCGTTGCAAATCTCCGTCCTTTCATGGGTCTCTTCAGTTTTGGGAACAGGAAAAAGTCGCAGGGGGCCAAATCCATCAGTTATGACACATTTGAGCAAATCAGGATCATCATTGACGTCGTTCAACAGCTCCTGAGCGATGCTCGTGCGACGTTTCTTCTGGTCAAAATTAAGCAGTTTCGGAACAAACTTCGCTGACACACGTCTCATGCCCAAAACATCGAGATGCCGACATCATCGGCAACTTCTCTAATGGTAATTCGACGATTCCCCAACACTATTTTCTTCGCTTCTTCAACGTTTTCATCGGTTGTTGACGTGCTGGGGCGTCCAGGGCGAGCTTCGTCATCAACATCTTCTCGGCCTTCTTGGAAGAGCTTGTACCACTTATAAACATTTCTTTTACTCAGAGTACACTCACCGTATGCCACTGTCAACATTTCAGGTGGTTTGGAGCACTTAATTCCATTTTTTACATAAAATTTGATGCAAATTCTTTGATCCATTTTTTTTCGACAGCAGAAAATCGCCGAACACGCAAAACACTTCTAACCTTATGCTTCTCGCAAACAAACAAAAAATGCTATAAAGCTGAAACTGTGAACATATGTTCGGGACGAGTGTACCAGCATAAGAAAAAAAAGGTACCGAAAATCGACTGTAGGTATGCCGCGAAATTCAAAAAGTCACCTTACTTTTTGATCACACCTCGTAAATGTCGAGATACTCTGAGTCAAAATAGACCTAGCCATCGGAAGGCTAGCTTTCAAGAATTACATTAAAAGACAGTCTTTAACAATTAGTCAAGTCTGTAACATTTTTGAGAATATTTGAGAAAATATTGTAGAAAAATGCATTTTCTGACCATAAAAATAAAAAATGAGTTGTTTTAAAGATGTTTAAAGTTCATGTGGAATTGTTTTAACGACCACCGTCAGTATTAAAAATAGTTCTAATCCTACGTTTCGTGTCGGTTACCGGTGACTGACGCAGCGGTGAACGTGTTAAGCCCTCCAACGACCAATGAAAATCGATTGGGCGCTTAACCTCTCGTGGTTCACTGGTACACGTAGTGATACAGTAACATCGAAAGGTTATAATATTAGTTTAACGTCCTACTGTTATAAATACATTACACATATATGTAAACAGAAAATATTTTTAACCATCATTATAGAATACAGTATTTCTAACCTTTTGCACTTCAAACATTCAATTACAAAATTGGAAAAGTTTTGTGATATGCGTCTCAACAAGCTAGATTATTTGAGAAATTCCATATGGAAAATGGTTAATCCACTTCTAACTAAAAATATGATTTTCATTAATTTTTGAGGGGCTGGGATTTCCAACCAAAAAATCAGAAAAAATTCTCAGATATGCACCTTGACAACTGCTACAAATTAGATTTTTTCGGAATTTTAACTAATCCAGTTGACAACACAATTTTCATTAATTATTCGTAACTAAAGCTTTCAACGAAAAGATAAAATGGTGGTAGACTCACCGTCGATGATGAGCATTTTCTCTTCGCAGAACAAGTCATCTTGCTCCGTGCGTTCCCTCTTCAGCTTCGCACCTGTAACAGACAGACGAAAACCATTCAAATAAAGACAAGCCGCAAAGATACAATAAAACTAGAGGGTAGTTCAGACATAACGGGTAAAAAAGATTTACTCAGCTAAACAGTCACCGACTGCTACAATTATCTACGTCACCGATAAGTAAATACAATTCTTTCTCCTCCCCCTCCCTCGCAGTAAACGCAACAGCCGCGTGGCAACGTGGAGAGACCAGTAAGTGGCGCCGGAGACAGCGATGCGCAACACGTCACCGTTTGCCGTTGTACGTCCAGCATCCCTTGGGTTTTCTTCGACTGGAATCTCGGTCCGCGTTGCGCACAACGTTCTTAGGACTTAGTAATAGTTTTTCTACAACTGTAGAATCGTAAGGGATACCGAAGTAAAAATATTCATTAGAGAATTTTTAAAATAATAATAACAATCTATGCACACAAATATGTCATGGAAACACGACATACGTTCATGAACAATAGAGACATCAGACATTGCGGACTATTTTTAACCCCTGAACATGGACGTTTTGAACAAAAAAGACACTTGTTGAATATGTTTTGAGTATCATACCACACAATGGACCCCCCCCCCTCCCAAAAAGACACAACTTCAACGTCACTCCTGGTCATTTGAACTTATTGGATGGAATTTGTGGGGAGAGTAGCCGCTATTTAAGGGGGTAGACTCTCGTTTACAGGATTGCAAGGGCGCGGGATGGGCATTCTCATTTCTCGATAATGCAACGATGGGGGTTTTCAGTAGTCATAAGCGGTAGATAAAAGATCAATCTAGGCCGCGATCGCCCTGAAAAGTCCTATTTTTACGTTTACGAGACGTAATTTGCATTATTCGGAAGCATACAGCTGCGCATGTAGCTATTTTCATAAAGGGATGACAGCTACATGCTGTCGAATAATGCAAATTACGCCTCGTAAACGTAAAAATAGGACTTTTCAGGGCGATCGTGGCCTAGATTGATATTTTATCTAGCGCTTCGACTACTGAAAAATCGCATCTTTGCGTTGTCGAGAAATGAGAAGGATCATCCGGCACCCTTGCAATCCTGGAAACGAATCTTGTCGCGTAGTGTTTGTGCGTGACCCTCGAAGGTCATGTTATTAGCCCTTTAACGAAGTGTCCGCTTCGCACATTTGGCGAACAAATGTGTCGTGAACAGAATTTTGCATATTACTTTACAAGCGGGAACGTGGAATCTCCTCGCTTCGAGGATTAGGACTCGGTTAGTTGTTTATTACATCCACAGCTGTTTTACACGTGCACCTCCCGGGTTCTTACCTCTGACATTGCCGTCTCGTCCTTTTTTTTTTACAATCACTTGGCTTTATTGTCACGCGTTACCGAACGGGCCTTACCTGCGACCAGGCCCGAGTCCCTTCGTTTTTCCGCCAACACGTGGCTTGACGAAGGTTCCGTCTATCCCTTCCACCACCAATTTTCCACCGCTTTTTTTACCAGCGTGGGCGGTGGTCATCGTTAGAAAATTGTCACTGCCTCCCAAAGGTTATCTGTTGCCATTGGTCCAGTGCAAGTCACACCCTATTGACAACTCACCTTAAATATCGGTGTTCGGCAAGCACGCTTATGACTACCAAGGAACACAGCGACGAGGAATAACGACCAGACTAGCACAGACTAGCACAGACTAGCATGGATTAGAACATAACATCTTCGATTTCGCAACCAAGCATATTATACTACCACGTTCCACTCCGTCAAGTTTTAAATAAACAAGGTTCCAACATATCAATACAGTCCACTAAATTTTATCACCGTGCGAGTTTAACTGTAGCGCAATAAGGGGAAACGGGCACGCAACAAATCTACCACCCCCTTAATTGATTTCAGAGACTAATTTAGGAAAGTACAAAAATGAATTGACTAGCGACGGGAGAAAATTTTTGAACAAAGTGTTCGAAAAAAACTTCGACCCAGACCGTAGCATAGCGATTGAATCTACAGGTCGATAAGGCATGAAAAATTGAAAGAGGCGCGTCTCCACGTGCTGCGTCGGTGGGGACAGGAGAGGGGGTATTCCCCTAGGTCAGCAGGGATAGCTGGCGGTCGATGGGGTGGGGGAACTGCTCTCTCCCTCTCTCTCGCTCTGCCCATCCGCGGGTCACCGGAGGACTCGGCAACGCCGCGATTGATCAGGACGCCACGCGGCCGGACGCGCGTGGTGGGGACTCGCCGGGGACAACGCGCCTGCGCACTGCGCAGGCTCGGCTGCCCGCGTGCTCGCCTACGGACACAGTGCACGGCACGGCGTTTACGTTCTATTTCTCTCGATCTTATCCTTATCTGCGAGAAGAAAAACAGTTCTTGCAGTCTCAGCTGAGCTCTGTAGCACACTGTCTCTTCCACGGAAATCTTTAGCTAGCTTTAGTGAAACGTGTTGACAGTGAGTGAGTTACAAACGCCCCCATGGGGTAACGGTGTAACCGATGGTAGGAGTGGTTGCACCGGTCGATCGCACACCTAGCTATCTTGGGTTTAGTAGAGATCGGTGCCTGGGTCATTTTCAACCCACTCAACGCAATGACTAATCCACTGTGTGAATATCGAGTTCTCGAAACGGAGGATGATCGAAAATGGCGAAACTAAGGCCTCGGTAACTAGCTATGCGAGTCTCAGATGGTTGTTGTAAATGTTTGCGTTAGGAGTCCTGAATGATTTTGTAGCATTTAACGAGCCGTAAGAACGTGTGTTACGAAGCTGTAAAACTCGATTGTAAAGCATCGTTTGAGTGCTTTAAGATAGACAGACTGAAATTATCGTTTAACGCGCGTTGCCTGTTATATCACGCACTACTGTGCCAGCGAGCACGCGCAACAAGGCAACGGACCGGATGCACGGAGATAGGGAGCAAATTACAACGTTTAAATCATCCGTGTTACGATCGGGATACTAAGCGAGAGACCGGTAGTCAGTTTTTCGAGCGAGGGGAGATCTCGCGCGGCTGACGAACCGATAGTGTCACTTTTAACCCTTCAAGACCCTTTGTTCCTACTCGTAAAAAATCGTACCTCGTCCCCAACGAAAAGATGCTGAACAGTATCAAATTTTTATCAATGTATGTTTCAACGGTACTCTCCTGTTGAAGATGAAATAGTGAAATTTCCTTGATAATTCTTTGTTGGCATTCTTTCTTATCACTTTATGGAGGTAAACTCTTAAAAAAAAAAAGAAGAAGAAATTATCAGAGGAAAATGCGTTTTCACATCCGTCACCAATGTTTCGTCATGCTGGGGAGGCGTGACCGTGAAAACACAGGATCGATCTACCGATAAATGTATGTTCACCTTCATTTAAGGTTTCATCGCGACCCACGAGGAGAAATAGTTGAGCGCGACGTCACGATTGCACGCGTCTTCGCCTCGGCGATTGTTTGACCGGGTTCCGCAACCCGGAGACCGATTTCTAAACGCATCGGAAACCGTTGTCACTCGTTGCCAATACTGTGCACGCACGACCACGCGTGATTCAGACTACATAGGGAATATGAAAAGAACGCAACAGTCTGACGTAAAGAAAATGCTTTGGAGCCTGATTAGTCCTGGAACCGAAGTGGCATGTTCGACAGGCGTTCGCAGGTGCCTGATGCGTCGACGCGCACCACCAACGAAACGGGAAGATCGATCTGACCTGTATCGTGTCCATTTTTTTTGCCTGCCGTGCAGTGCATCTATCTAGGCCTTCCCTGCGCGGGACAGCGGACACGAGGACCGGACGCGCGATAAATCACCCTTTAAAAATATTTTACGAAATTGAAGACCGTCATTTTTGTATGACTGGGATTCTCAACGAAAAGATATGAAAAAAATACTAATTATTTTTTTGCTACTAAGATCAAAACTAAGAAATTTATAATACGTGCTACACGTCGAACGTTTTTACAGGAACATTTCATTTAAAATTTTCATTTGTAATGTAACTGTGTATGCTTAGAATTTTCAATAAAAAATGATCTGTAATCTATATCTCAGTGACCAGTAAGGATTCTTTTTTGAATATTTATGTACGATTAAACAAACAAGATCGAAATCCGATAATTTAGACTTTCCCTGGAACTATGGACAGAGGGTTCTGATAACGTGGAACCGTATCAGCTGCAAGAAGCTGAGGGCGACGGGAAAACGTTAGGGGATAGATAGAAGAGACAGCGAGCGCGACGCCCGTGCGCGAGTAGGTGGCGCGCTCGTGAATGAAGCACAAAAGCTGTCGTAGTTTCTAGAGTCAGTGACCGGGGTCCCTTGGACTCCCCACCACGACCGCCAGCCAGGTTCGTCCCCACCACCGATACCAGCGCACCACGGTCATCAGCGTTGCCCCTCCGAGAGCGATGTCGCGCACCCCCCACCCCCTTCCGCCGCCGCAAACCTAATCGTCGTGATCTATCCCCTCCAGTATACCCGCCACTCCATTTCTTCTCACACCCCCCACCCGGCAACCTGCCGCGCACCCTTCCATGCGCTCTCCCACCTAACTTCCGCCACCCTTCGGTGCCTCTTTGCCTTTATACGTTCCTAGGCGTCCTCCACTACGTGCACGCTGGCTAGCGACTTGTTTTCTGGCCGCACGGTGGGGCACGGATGGCAGGATGCATATGGTCATCTAAATCGTTCTTGCTTTCCCATCCACCTCCTACCCACCCTCATCGTCTCTTGCCTTTTCAACCTTCTGGCGACTTCGGACACTTAGCTGGCCTCTCGCAGAGTTACACTTTCACGTGCCGCCGAGTTTTCACTTTTTTTTTTCGACAATAACACACATGTCTAGGTGGCGACCACGTGCGCTTTGAAAACTATGTCCGAATTTCGAAGACGCAGGCAGCAACAAACTTGATTTTCTTAAATACGCTACTGGATAGGAGATTTTCGATTTCTACGACTAGAATTTCGAACAAAAAAATTTGAAGAAATTTTATCTACTGCGTGTTCCACTCTACCACCTAATTTTTTTATACCATTCAGCAGCTAAGCCATTTAAAATTCGAATTTGTTTATAAAAGAAATGGTTCGATGACTTTCGGACCAACCTTCATTACATTTATGTGAAAACTATGAAATAAATTAATACAGTGTATCCCACTATTTATGGCATAATAGGGACGAAGATAGACCCTACATGAGAAACTAAATCAAAGTAAATAATACGTGTTTTCCTCTCAACTTTCGAACTGATTTTGATAAAGGGTACGAGTTATGTTATTAATTTGCATTTTACCAATTTTTGAAGACGTTTTTCTTGAAAACAGAAGATCGTATAAAAAATTGGTCGTTAGTTTTTAACTCAGTTTTTTACGTAGAATCGCCCTGCGATTGCAGTTTATTCGGTAAGAGTGATTTTGAAAACCAATTGTCGCGAATCGTACCAGTTACGCCTTTACCGGTTTACCTCGCCAATGATCGTACGGTTCCGGTTGTGCCGCCGGTTTTTTCAAAAAGGTTATCAGCCCGATCATTTGACTAGCGAAATCAATGTAGAACGAGAGACCGATGGCGTGATGGCGTGCAGTCGAGAACTCCTTCGCGAGCGTTTCCACTCGCTTTGCGAGATCGGTCAGTTGAGTCATTGACCTAAGAAAACGCGGGAACCGAAAGGGCACACGGAATCGTCGGAGAGTTTATTATGTGGCACTAATGTGATTTTTCGTAACAATCGTAGATTTTTCATAGTGACGGAATAAATTGAATTAAGTGAAACGCAGACGAACCCACGCACTTTCGAGCACGCGACCATCGTGGAAATTTTTCGAAAAGATCGTGATCGTTTGGGAGCCACTGCCGCGGGGGAAATCATACCTAATTTGGAGGCAGTGAACGCGTGGGTCATCGCGTGCTGTTCACATGTACATTGCAGTGCTTCTCATCCCACCCTAAATCGTCGAATTTCTTTGGTTTTTCTGTGCAAATACGTTGCAAATTAATTCGCATTAATTTTTTAAGAGGAAGCTTTATGGAATTCCAAATTCGAAATTTCATATTTTCACAATTTGGAGCTTACTTTCCTTGCTAAAAGTTCGGACTGAAACCAAATATTGTTAAATCAATAGATCAACATTTCAGACACCCGGAAAGTCTTTTTAGATTCATCAGAATCAAAACTAACACCGATCGCCTAACACCGGTACCAAATTAGAAATTTGTTTATCCCGAATGTTTACGTTCTTACCATAAATTGCATCTCGATTTCTATTGTATCGTAATATTTATTTGTCAAAATGATGTTTTAAAAAAGGTATAGGCTATTAGACAATTTTTGTCGTGCACATTCAAATTCGTTTATCCCGATATGCAGTTTCGAAGGTGAATATTGCGATAAAAAAAGATTGTTGACAAAATGACTTTTCCGAAATGTTAAAATAGGGATGAACATTTGTCTGTCTCGCAAGGAACCCCGTCGATATTTTGAGTTTCGGCGCGAGCTGACTCACACCGTACAGTCCGTTATCTGTGAAACGGCGAGCGAAAAGTGGCGCGTGGTACTCACCACGTGGCTCGTTCGAGTTGTGATGGTTGGAGTGGGGGGCGACGGCGAGTGGATGATCGGAGGAGGAGGAAGAGCTGCTGGCAAGTCGCTCCCTCTTCTTCTCCTGCTGCTCGACGAACCGTGCCGCTTCGAGCAGCGTTTCCAGGCTCATCCTGACGTTGCCGAGTCGCTCCACGACTGTTCCCCTTTAAGATCTTCCGGAAGATTGAGCCTCTGCGCCGATTCTCGTCGCCGACTCGCGAGGACGACGACGTCGACGGAGTCGAGAACCTCCACCCTCTGTTTCTGCTGGTGCCAGCCGCCGGTGGCAATCTGCGCGCAAATAAACCGAAAGAAAAAACAACTTAGTCTCCTTACTCGAAAACTGCGAGCCACGGTCTCATTGTCGGTACGGCAGAGTGGGAGAAACATTAATCCCGTCTCGGTTCTCAATTCGTCGACCTTGCCGGACACGATTCGACACACTCGACGTACGTCATAAACCTCTGTTTTACCGTGGTGAAGTCGCACATGTCACACATCTGATCCCCAGGCACTCGACACTTCAGATTGTTCAAACATACGACCGGTTGTTCATGGTTTCGGAAACTTTGGTGTTCAATAATATTATTAGCTCGTTTGAACAGAGCTGCAGACCGGACCGACACCACCGGTGTCTCTGAATATGCGTCACGTGACGTACGCGTGACGTAACGCAGTCGCGCGGGAAGCCTCATCCCCTCCCCTCTCCGACTCCCGGAGCCACACGTTCCGTAATACCACACCGGGGCAGAAGCGCAGGCGCGGTGTGCGCTTTCCTGGAGCGCACCAGCATTAGCACGCATCTTGAGTCCCAATCGCTGGAAACGATCTAACTGTCAGGGGCCAAAAAAATATAAAACCGCTATTGTACCGCACGAACGTTTCTTTCCAGTCGTATCGGTAGATCATCTTCGAGGGAACTGTTTTCATTTTTTTTTTCTACGTTGTTTGTTGTCTTATCGAAATTTTGATGAGGACGGGATAAAGTTTGATGCACTAGCGTACTATGCGCTCGAGGCGCCCGGTAACCGAGACGCGTTGCGGATCTTGTGGCTTCGGTAGATTTTTAGTTAAATCATAGACATTAATTAGTCGTTGATTATTCGTTATAAGTGCCAACTGTTCATTATCAAGATTAATTCAATTGATAATTGAACGCTTTCTTCAGTTAATTGTAATTAAACATTCGATTTGCCAATTGTAATCGTTGAGATTTTCTGATTTGATTGACTAATGCTTACAGTTTGAAATATTGACTAATCTAATCATTAGTCCAATTAATGAAAAAAATTGATGATAAAATTTTACGATTGTAATTGTTGATCGTTAATTGTATTGAACATTGCCCAGCTTCGAGAAAAATCCATGAAATGAATCGTGATAAATGTGTACGTTTGCAGCAAGTGCTGTTCGAACTTAAATAGTCTGTCAGGAAAACAATCTGCATTCAAATTAAAAATTTTAACTGTGTAAACAAATTTAAACTATTAACGTTAGTAAAAATTAACGCTAGAAAACTGTGTTTTTCCCTTTGCTAATAAACAAAATAATCGCTAGAGATTACGCCTGTTGTGATAAGACAATTGTCACAACTACTAATTGGAAATATAAATAGATATTATTGACCATCAACCACTGATTAAAAATATGAATCGTTAACCGTTCACTGAGAAAAGTGATAACATATTTCGTAATTATCGATTGGACAAACGACGAAATGATTTCGATTATAAACTGTCCGATTTCAAACAAAGTATCCGTTAATTTGAATAAAAAATTTAATCTGGTAATTATCTATTTTCTACACTCTCGAGATTCGACGAACTAGAGTAATTCTATTCTACAGTAAAAATGTGTACATACTCGATTTACGAGCCATGATCTGGTTTAATTCAGATTAGCATCACAATATCATGACCTGTTCGATTCTAATCAAAACTACTTATTTTAACGACTTCGTAACTGAAAATCGATAATTAATTTTTTTTATAGCAGTCATTAAATGCATTAAATATAGTCCGACTCGGATGAAAACACACGTATTATTGTAACCGTATATATTTTTTTGGAGCGTGGCTTGGATTCAAATAGCCCGCCATAAATATCGCGATTCAAATAGAAAATGTGTACTTTCTCGTTTACTGTGTATCGGGGGTTTGATTAACCCGAGTAATTCGAAACTACGTGCAATTCTACGTATACGTACTCGATGTACAAACCATGGTCGGATTCAATGTCGGATTAGATTCACAGTGTCGCGATGTGCCATCGAAACGATTCGCGAGAGTCGTTACGTGGCGTTCGTGCTCGTGAGTATACGAGAACGTGCAGCACACTGTTGTGTAGGCTGTCGGCTGCGCGATCCGCGAGAGATCAGTGAAGGAGCGAGGAGGCGGGAAAGGCGAGAGCCGAACTCCGTTGGTCGGTCGATTTGAAAAGCATCGAGCTGCGAGGCCTTGTTATCGCTAACGAAACAGTAACGATGTTTTTCGCGAGTGGGTAGGATCGTTTGAAAACCAATGTATCGAAACAACTATCACTGAGACGAAGAGAAAAGGCCATCGAGAATCGTGAGCGAAGTCTCGAAGCGTGCCGTACGCGGAACTCGCTCCTTAAACTGACAAAGCAGCTACACACACGTTAGACGGGCGACGCACGCATCGTCGGCCAATCGGAGCTCTCGGCGGCGTGACGTCACCGGTTGAAGTACCGTGCGATTGGCTGGGTCTATTATGGCACGGAAAACACGCCACGCAACCACCTATACACATGTTAATTAAATAGGTGATAGAGTCCTGTCGAGATAATGCTCTCTCGCAGCGGAGACGTTCGGCCGGGCGTGGTGACGCTGATCGCGACGCGTATCGAAAGCGGAGCGGGCAACTTACGTGCGGGCGCACGCCGCGCGGAGCTGTCCGTTCCGGTCACGATGGAAACACGCTGGAGCCCACTTTCCACGGTGGAAATCAATTTCACCGACAAGAGACGAGTTTCTTCCCGGTCTGTTCACGCGCGGCCGGACGCGAGCTGCGTGTCGCGCGAGGCTTCCTCGTACGGCAGACGATCTCGCGACGGTTCACGGCACACGACGGTTATAACCTGATCGATCTAGCGCGTGGCAGAAACATTTTACAAGTGCTAACCACTGCGCATCAACAGCCATGCTTGCTTGGCCACGATTCACGTGTCTGGGATCCGAGGCGCCGGCCAATCGGCGCGCGGCCCGTGACGTCACCCGGCTGTATTGACCAATCACCGCAGTCCATGTGACGCAGCACTCCGCTGGGCGTGTAAGAGAAGTGTCGAGCTCCGTTGTATATCGCGAGCTAGTCCACGCACTTTTCTTTCCGATTTTCCCGGATTTACATCCGTAGCATCGCACGAGACCTTGTTAACCGTGGTTATGGAGACCGATTACGCGATTTTAGAGCGAGCTTACCTTCCGGACGACGCCAGAACGGACCACTATCGCGAGAATCGTACACAGCACACCCGACACCCGGCTCGCCCGGGCAAACACTCACTCCGATCTCGGCGGCGTCACCCTCTGCCACCTTTTGTCACGTTCCTTCTCTGTCACATGGATCGCAGGCCCCGCGCTGTTGCCGCGTCTACCCACCGAAACATACAGCTCATTGTTTACCTTTGCGCGCGCGCCAAAAACACGTACTCTCGGCTTTTCAAAATCGCCGCTCGGCAGCCTCGCCGAAAAAACGTAAATTTGTTCACTTTTCCTGAAGGAAACACTATGACGAGATTTTTCAAAATTTTCATGAAAACAATCCTCCTCTCAGAAGAAGAAGAAGCTTGAATGACGTACACAGTCATAATAGATGCCAGGCGTATTGCCACGATAAGCGCACTATACGCTTCAAGTAGATTCGACAACTATTATGACTAGACTGCGGATTTTTATGAAAATTAAAACTTTCTACCCGAATTGCAACAAGCTGAGATGAAATAAATATTTAACTCCTTGCTGAATATGTATAAAAGGTTGAAAATAATACAGCAGTATATTTAAATTCTTCAAATATTTTTACTGTCATAAATTAGACTTACCCATTTTTATCATAAATGCATAAAATCCGCGGTCTAATTATGACTATGGACTCCTCTTTCAGAAGCAAAACCAGGCTGTAATGAAGTTACTATAGTCTACCTTGGTATTTTTGTAGATTGCCTTTTATAAAATTTAGATTTTTTTATATCGTAATGAATTTAATTTCTATAAATATTTAAAGACGATTTGGTTGAAAAAGAATGATTTTTTAATAAAATGCCATTTCTTCGGTTTTCGAAACTATTGGAATATCAAACGCTATATTTCGGACAGTCTTTTGTTGTTTAAGTTGGCAGAAAAAATGTTTGGTTTTTATATTTCAGTCTTCTTTAACACTTGGTGAAAGTTAACCAGGCTCTGCTGCAACATGGAGTTAGACAATGTTGTATAATTCTCCCACTTTGTTTGTTTTTATGTAATTTTACGTAATAAAAAAATATGAAAACAGCGTTAAAACGATGTTTAATATTCCTTATACAAATCTCGATTTATTATCAAGTACTCAGTGTATGATACTGGGGTCATCATCGTCAACTCGAAATAAAATTCACGACCGGCCCTAGAGATTGCGGGGCCCGGGGCAAGCTCGGCTCTGACAAAACGATAATGTATATCTGCATACAGTACAACAAAAAAAGTAAACAATTGGATGCCACAGTTATGACATTACATTTGTTTATATTTTATCAATTGTGAAAGTAACTAACAATAAGTGCGGGGCCTGGGCCAAAATGTATATATCTCCGATATTATTAAACTATAATTGTACGTAAAAATGATCATAACATTTTTTCGCTTGCAAGTTTTAATTGTAAAACATTAATTATTAAGAATTCTACAGAACAATAAAAAGGAAAATGACAATTATTTTTTTCGTCGTTTTCGTGCATTCCACAGAAGTTCAAAAAACTGTTACTTTACTGTATCAAATAATTAGAACAAATCGATGGGGTTCTCAAAATTAAAAAAAAGTTCATCAATACACATTTTACAAACAACAAATACTATGTTATTAATTTGCATAACTACTTATTTTTCCAATCAATTTGCTATTCTTATAAAATTAAAATTACGGCGTTAGAAATGAAAATATCAAATTGTATTATACTGTTGACAATGAAGATTGTTTTTTTTTAATACAAGGAATAATAACATTATTTGTTCCACGTTTGAAAAAATATTTTACTTCAAAATATACATTTTACACTAAATATATAACACTATAGATACACGTATGAACATTATTTTACAGATTTATCTTCATTTAACTATTCTTTGTAACTTCTTATCACATGCTAATATCGAATTGAATTGATTACAATTTACCTTCCCGTATTGTTAGAAATTATGAGGCTTACGATGTTTGTTTAAGGAAAATTATCCACACAAATTTCTCCTACGATATTTATAATCTAAAACAAATCCAGCAGTACAAAACATGACTAGAATGTGCACAAAGTATACTATAATGTACATACAAATCTTAGTAACATTACTATGGAATACAATTTTCTCGTCACAAAGTTTGATTATGTTGAAATTTCATATAATATGTATCTTTTACTGTAGTTTTTATCCTCGATCTCATTTACAAGATGAACTGTTTCTATAAAGTTGTTTACAAAATATTGGAGTTATTGCCGTTCCAGTTTAACGCCATAATTAACGCTAACCTTGCAAAATGGTGGAAACGCATTACAGTAAAAGTGTAATTACATAGTAGCATGTGTTGCTGATTTGTAATAAATTATTTATGTATTTTTATTGTTGTATATGTACAAACGTAAGTATTGGTCATGGAAATTGTGATTTATTTCAAATATTTGTACCTACAAGCACCTTCTTTGATCATCGAAATATTATTATTATATGAATAGTCCCGATTCATTTCCAACGAAACCGGAACATGGTTCACAAACTTATCTGTACCACTGGCAATAAATTCTTTCACGTTCTATTGTGCTATGACAAAATCGAAAATACTGTAAAGCAGAAAGATTATCATTAATTTAACGTAAAACATTCAAAAAATAATTTCACAAACAATTTTCAATATAATACTTGATCTACGCATCAAACACACTCTAAAAGTGTGATACTAGTTTGCCGTAGTGTGCCGCTAACAAAACTCTTGACATTTTGTAACACGTTTTCGGAAGTTTTCTTGTTTATACCAACTAAATTTGTCAAGCAGCGTACAAAATATTCCTACAAAAGGCCATAAATATGCAACTGTGCTTCCGCAGAATGATTTCGAATTAAAACATCCAATTTGTTTTCTTGTTCTGCAATATCGAGAGAGACAGAGATAATAATTATGTTTACCTGACGATATTGCGCGTTCGGTAAACACTTTTATAGTTACCATAACACATTCGAAGAATCCTTTGTTCTTTAATAGAACCAAAGAAAAAGCAGTACAAATATACCACTCTCTATTAAATAACTTATTTATTTTTTCACTTTTTTGTCGTAATGAAATATTTCGCTTAGATACTGTAAACGTCGACTAACAAAAAGAAATTCACAATTGTAACTAGGGGGTGCATTGTTGAAGCATTGGTTATCTGCTCAGATTAGTCACGTATAGGTGCTTCAACTCTGTCTTTGGTGTGTTCTCAAATAGAGCAGCTCGATTTTGTCCTTCGCCCTTCTTCACCCAGTGCCCATAAACTCTGAACGCACAACCATCTATCACCTATAATAATTACACAAAATATTATATATATAGATCATATCATTATATATATATATATTTCGATAATATCATAAAACTTTAAAACACGTTTCAATTTAGTTTCAAAGGACTTAATTCAAATTAAATCTAAACATACTTTAAAAAGAAAGATCGAGATTCTCGGATAACCGTGAAAGCTGAACAAATGCTTCTTGCGCGGAACGATCCATTAAATGTACTGCACATTTTGTGCAGACAAAGAGTTTAGTATTTATATAAAGAATTTCACCGTTTCAATAAATAACACTGAATTGAGAAACCGTTTCCTAAATTTAATTTTAATGCAAAAGTAAAATTTTCTACTTTGTAAATTGGTTTGTGCATTAACGATAAAGCTATAGAAATCTTTTTCGCAGCAAATGATTTTACAGATTCTCCGAATACAATTATTTATTGTACGAACATTCGTGCGTGTTGAAATTTGTTGAATAGCGTTATTGAACAATTTTCATGAACTTAAAATATGTTTAAGGTTTTGTACTTTCGATAAAGATTTCATACAGCTATATAATAAATTTGAAAAATTGTACCTTTCGTAAGATTTTGATTCTGTAAGGGTCAGTGCATGCCACTTGCGTCGAAAGAGGTTCAGGCGTTGTGTGAAGTCGTTTGATACGAACAACTGCACGAACACAAATAATAGCTAACTGGAATCTTTTCCTTGCATTAAACGACTTTGCCTTTAGTTCCTGTAGAAAAATAAAGCAATAATAAAATTTTTTCATAGTAAAAAGTATAACATTTTATTCGAAAAAACAGCTTGCTGCAATGAGAAATAATAAAATACATAGAATAACAAGAAACTGTGTAAAATGAAGCGGAGATAATAATTAAAATTAATTACGATAGAAAAGGCAATGCATTAAATAGTTTAAAAATGTTGAGATCATCGGATTTGCTAGTCGTGGATTTTCTCCAATCTTCCTTATCAATCAGTTCAAATTTTAACTTATCATGCAAGGATAACAGATGATTGTTAATTAAGGTTGCAATCTTTTATATATTATACAATTAATTTATGCATAGTTACAAGTGTCAGTTATAACTGTTCACTTTCGTACGAACATATTATACTTATCAAAATTATAATTTAGAAATGAGAACAAATAGAAACGAAATAAAAGTTCGATATTAATTCAATCCAATGTGTTAATTGTTATTATTAATTACGTAAAAGTTATATAAACCCACATGTAACGACAAACAAAACAAAAACAAAAACAAAAACAAAATCAATTTACCAATGCTAATTGAGATATCCTACTCAGACGTCGAGAATTAGATGATAGCGAACGTTTTAGAGGCGCAATGTCTTGATCCCATAGCTGTAATTCCAATAATTTTCGATTTATATAGGTGTTATGTTGTATGATCTCATCGGAGACAAAACAACGACAGAAGAACTGTTCGAATATCGATGCGTGAACATTTTCTTCGAAAGTAAATATATCTCATCATGAATTGATAATGTACAACACATAAAGCATAAAAAGAAAAATATGAAATTACAATCGTAATATCGTCCTCTAGAAATGTACAAAAAAAAAAGAAAGAAATATTTATTTTGCTTCGAAACTATATAGAGTATCCCAACTAAATCAAGAGCCTCAAATATTCCGCTTATTGTTGACGACAGTTGAGGGGATAAATATTATGGCAAAAAATCGTTCTCAAGGTCGTAGTTCTTAAGATTTCAAGGTCACCAATGTATTTTTTAAACGAAACTCCATGCTTCCTCTGACATTCTTGCAAAGCATAAGAAAACGAATCCAACGATTAAAATAACCATACCTTTTCGATTATTTAATCTCGAGATACTTGCGTTTGAACGTATTCAATAGCTTGTGTTAACCAATATGTAGTATGGTTACGGAGGTCGTTGGTTTCGACTTTTAATTTTCTACAAAGATATCAAGAAAAAAATGTACATTTCCATAAGAAAAAAACTTGACTCGATTGACAGAACGGTTACTAAAATCGTCGACTCTTTTTTTAATGCCCTATAAGGATATAGAAGAAAAGAAATATAGGATATTTCATTCAATTTCTTGCTCACCACAGTATTTACCCTCTCAAACCTAAACTCATGGTTTCCCCTGACATTATTTTCTATTATCAATAATAAGCGAGATATTTACGGTGTTCGATTTAGATGAGTATACAGTATAATTATGTGCAATTATGCAGCGATATACTTACAACTGTATGGAAAAACGAATGTTCCAATGCTTCCTTAATGGAAATCCTCTTTTTTGGTTCGACCACTAGTAATTTTCTTATCAGATCTTTAGGTGCTTCTGAAAATGCAATTAAAATTGAAAGAATGAAGATGTTTTAATAAATGCAAAATATATATATGTATATTTATATATATATATTTCACTGCATTGAATCGAGTCTTAATTTATTAGCGAGTATTAGCTTAAGTTATTAGCGAATACATTCCTGATTTGATCTTCAATTAAGAATTACCTGTTATATCTGCCCATTCGGGAGATGTGAACGAATAATTGCCTTCCATGATATTTCTAAGCATAACCATTTGTTTTCTATGCCAAAACGGTGGGCAACCAACTAACAAAGTAAACATAATTACTCCACAAGCCCATCTAAGAAGAAATAAATAGTAATTATCTGTATAGATAATTCATTAATGTACCACACATATAATGTACAACTTACACATCTACTTCGTATCCATAGCCATCTGCGTTCTCAAACATATTACACTTTAGTACCTCCGGTGCCAAATATCCAGGTGTACCACAGAGATCTGTGAAAGAAGAACAATCATGCAATTTATACTTTCTTATACTTTTAATATTATTATTATAAAGTAATTACGAACCATATAATTTGTCTGTTGTCTTTAACAACCTGGCAAATCCAAAGTCTGTTATTTTAACATTTAGATTATCATCTAGCAATATATTCTCGGGTTTCAAATCTCTGTGCACTATTCCTTGATTATGTATATGTTGGACTCCTTCGAACACCTGTCTCATAATATAGCGTGTCTTTTTCTCAGAGAGTGTAACCACAGATGTGAGGTAGTCAAACAATTCTCCATTCTTACAAATTTCGAAGATTAAGAAAATAAATGTGCTTGATTCAAACACATCGTGCAGTTCAACTAGAAAGAAATATTATAAAATTATAATTAGAAATGTATTTATTTCTTCTTTATTATATCATTCTTTTTTTTGGAATTACGAACTTACTTATATAAGAATGCCCAGCGACTCTACGAAGGATATGCACTTCCTGTAACGTAGCATCTTTCATAGTATTTCCATCCTCGTTACTTTCATTACTAATATCTATTATCTTAGCTGCATACTCTACGCCTGTTTCCTTTTCTATACATCTTCTAACAGTGGAAGATATTCCTCTGCAAACATTAATGCATAACTAAACTAAAGGACTAAACAATATTCCTAAAAAGCTGGGCTTAAAAAGCTTGGAAAAATTTGTATTGTTGTATGCTTATGAATAGACTATAGCCTTTATCATCGATCAATAAGAAAGGATAGTTACATAAAATGTTTTTAATTTGTTCTCTTAATCATTTTAATAGGTTGTAAATAATGTTCTGTTTTATGTTTTACATCTACTCAGTTTTACTAGAAGTGCATTAAATCCGAAGTCTACTCATAAAAGTATTCAGACTCTTATTCGAAATTTAAGCTGTAAAATGAATTGTGTTGAATTCTGGTACAGAAGATAATGTAAATAATGCGAGACACAAGTATCATATATCAGATGAGATTCTATACACAACGTACACATAATTTTAAATGAGTCAGTTAACGTTTCGAACAGTTACGAAATAGACCAATGCAGAAGATTCATATAGTGGGTTTGCGTTTCACTGTAAATAATATTAGTTTCTATAGCATAGTGCATAGCATTATACAACCTTCTAAAATCATAATCGAAATCAAAAGAAACCCTAGCTAAATGCTAATATTTCCTACAGAATCGACATTTTGTCGATTCGAATGGTTAAGCAAATATTTGCATACAATTAATTAGTATAACAATAAATGTTAATTTATAAACTTGCATTTAAAAAAATTGCTACGATGAAAAAATGTAAACTATGGTTCGTGTATCGTTTTATTAATTTCGAGGGTTGTTAATGTTGAATTTCGTGGATTTAGCTTGATCGAATTATATAATTGTACAGGTTAAGACGCGGTGAGAATCTCTGGGTTCGTTCATAGTGATTGCAACGTATGTACCATGATCTAATAATACAAACACAAACATATCTATCATGCTACGCGTGCTGGGCAAGACAAATAAAAATAGTACGCTATGTTGTTATTTTCTTGTTTCGAATGGATCACGTGACGAACCTTCCAAGGATTTCTTTGGGCTCGTATTTCGCGTAGAATCCCTTCGCCGCGTCCTTGTCTGGCAAGAGGTCGTCTCCTTCGTCTTTTGCCATGATTCTCTCATGTGAGTGTCGCGTTAAAAGCCACCGTGTAGATAGCACATGTTCCTTTAGTTTGAAAGGAACGATCGGATGGCTAGTCCGCCCGATGCAATTGTCATATTACGTATTTTCTCGTAATATGCTGCCCGATTGTTCTAGCTACATTCTAAGGACCGCTAATAAACTAAATCACTGAACACCTCACAACTGATTACGGCTACGAGTCCTCGAGAATACGAACGAAACACATGAACACATTAAAAACACACTGGACGGGGAACAATGGCGACAGCTCACACAAAGCGACGAACGGAGAGGACTCTGACGGAGTGAGCAGGAAAACACCGACACCGACGCTTGCGAAAGGGAAAACAGACGGCACAGAGTATGTTCTTTACTTGTACGCATACAGTCAGTCTCATAATTGATGGCACAAACTTTAACTCAGAATAACTTTTTTATTAATGGAACAAACCACTTCAGCTTTTATGCCAAGCTAAATGGATTACTTCGCTAAATAATATATAATGAACATTTTGAAGAAATTGCGCTTAGTCCGACTTACGAAAGTAAATAGTGAAAGTTGATTTTCACAACTTTTCTATTTGGGCTTGTAACAAAAATTTTCAAATGCGGTAATTGTGAAAATTACAATTTTTCATGAATTTTACCCTATTTTTGCCGTTTTATATTACTATTCGGCAATTTTCGATTACGGGTTTATAACTCGTAAACCAATTTCGATTAAATTTTCAGCATGTACAGTCAGTCAAAAAAGTTTCTATACACCCTTTAAAATGGTATCACTTTTTCAAAAGCCGACCACATGACTTGAGTTTCTTCAAGAATTTAGGAGAATTAGGTTACTAAATGATGTATAAAGAAAATTTTAAGAGAATTGCAATTGACATGTGAATTACGAAAAAAATATTAACATTGATTTTACAACTTTTTTTATCCAAATCTGTAATGAAAATTTAAAAAATATAATTTGTAGATCTGTTTCAAATAATTGAAACATATTGAAATCATATAAATGCATTTTGAAAATTTCATCAAAATCGGTCGAAGTTGTATCATTCAGCTAAAAACATTTAAAGGTGTTCGTATAAGGGCAAAATTTTCTGACAAGGCCGCAAATCTGCGACTTTCACCTTATATATTTCACCTTCTCATCTTGAAACGTTTTCCTTGCGTTAAAATGTTCACTGTGTGTATAATTGACAGAACACATTGTTTAAATTTTTGTTACAAGCCCAAATAAAAAAGTAAAAATCAACTTTTACTTATTTTTCATAATTTAGAAAAAAGTATGTATTCTGATTTAAAGTGTGTGCCATCGATTATGAGCTTGACTGTACTTGTAACGGTAAGTAAACAGATACACAAATACAGTCACCGACAAAGTTAAGCCCGATTTAGTATGTAAACTAACGTAATCTTTGGGATTTTTTAAAGATAAAAATTTGGTACAGTTCTTTTTTAAACTTCCCGGTTGTTTTGCTTACTATGAATTTTTTCTGGGTGCTTATACAGAGTGATCCATGAATTGTGTTGGTGATCGATTCGTGAATAAACCTATATAAACATGTTGAAGTTACAAACTGGCGGGAATTTTGGTGTTCTCACATATATTTACATTGTTAATAAACTTAAATTACTCGGAGAGTACAAAATTGAAAAATTGGTGGAGCTTCAAAAGATATTTTGGAATTTTGGCCAAACTTTGCGCGTTGCTTTCCTTTATGGAAAAGAAATTCTAATTTATTGTTTCTATAAAAGTTGTGGTTTTCATCGACGACAGGACTACTTTTCCCGCCAATTTCAAATAAGCGCATTCATAGTTCTCAGTTCTCACTACACTAAGGTAATAACGAATGAAAATTTAATTGCCCGCTTAATTTTGTACCCAACTGTACAATGAACCTATACCACCACATATCTAATGAAACCGTCACGTGACTATAGCGTCCACTATTTTAAATAGTGGTTGCAATTGTTTCGTGCGACAATTTTTTGGCAACCTTTATCAAATTCGAGTAATTATCACTTTTTTATCCGTCAAACCGTCTAAATTAAAAGCAAATATTAGAAGGGACAGATGAAACACGAAATTTTGATTTACATTGTATATTTCAGTGATAATGAAAAGGAACAATAGTTCTGAAATGCCAAATTATCCTCGTGAATACGAATCTGAAAAATAGTAACATATACTACGTACAGTCTATAATTTAAATGTCTTTTGATTTATAATTATAAATAAAATAATTTTCTGTTTTTTTACTTAAAAGTTTGACGGTACCCCTTTTTTTAGTTTAAATATGCCATAAATAAATTTCAATAAATTGGCCTAGGTACAGTAATCAATGTAAAAAAATTAAATTTAAATAAGAATATTAAGTTATGCAGGTTTATATTTGCGATTAAGTCGTGATAACTACAGTAGTCTGACATATTTATTATGATAAGAATTTCGGACTTTTCTACATATGTCAGACTCCTGGTCAGCTAAAATTGGCACCAAACTAGCTATATGTAGTTGCTGAAGGTCATAAAATATAGTTATACTGCGATTGACCTATATCTTTTCCAAGAAAGGCATAACTTTATAAATAATTTTTAAGTAGAATTATTTCATAGGTCTCTTTACGCAAGACTAATAATGTCATCAGTCTGTAAATGATTTAATTAAAGAGATTATGCAATTCATTATTTATAAAGCTTTGCACAGTATAGAACGTCTTTCTGTGTATAGAAAGATTGATTACTTGTTTAATAATTTTGAATAAATAGAAAAGATTTGTGAAATTTTTTTTGACGGACTTAACATATTTCTTTATTGCCTAATTGTAGCCGACGGCGTGCAGAAGTATGCTAATAACATTGAACATCAAAACAAAAGTTAACCATTAGTTTCGCATGCAAAAATAGACATAACTATTTGTTTTTTACCTGTTTGAAATTTCAAAACGACTTAAAAATTCTCACATAATTAATATCAACTATCAAAATTATACTAATTTTATAAGGATTGGACAGGAGCTGGGCAAAGTTAGTATTTTACTGTACAAACCGTTTCTCGAACTTGTTACGGTGTATTTATAACTGTAAAGAATATTTTCACAACATAAACGACAGTTTTATTAAAAATAACAATTATTTATACGCGCGGCCATTTTCTCTGTCGTTGAAAATAGCAGCATCTTTTAACGCCCGCCGGCTACTTACACTTTCGAATAAATTTTTAATTCGTTATGCGTTGCAATATTCAATACACAATCCCTATAAATGAAATGAAAAATTGTTTTTTTCCAACACGCATAGATTTTGAAAAATTCGATTTTGCTGGAAAAGAAACACGCCCGACTTTGGGGACTTTTAAGCTTTAACCATAATAGCTATAAAAATGTTCTTTACATAGAAAAATTCCGTATGCTGTCTTGAATACAATGTTATTTCATAAGAATTGTTGGTCAGATACTGCAACGCAAAACATTTGTTAGATAGTATTTTTAGATAGTAAAAGTACCATAATTATTACGGACCTCGCAGCTGTGCGAGTAAGGCCTCATTTTTGCGACATTCGATAGTCAGTTGCCTAACCGCAGCAACATATTTCCGTTGCTGTTCTATCAGAGAAGCAAGTTGTCGACTAAGAGCATCCCTTCTGTATTTTTCATCCGCACATCTTTTCTCCACCTACAGCAACGCAATCCCGTTATCAAAATGTGTAATGAAGATTCAATAAACTAATTAAAGTGACATAAAATGATCGATGTAAAAATTATTATAGTTTTACCAGATAAAATAACAATATCCTTTTAAAACTTGTGACAAAATTATAAGGTATTACATAAAAATTGTGGATATAAATAAATAATTTAATGTGAATGAAATTAATTACTTTTGCCTTGTTGCGTATCACGCCACCAACGATCGCCTCAAATTGGTTTAAAAATTGTTCCTTACCGCTCGTCGACGCCATTGCTCTGGCAGAAGCACATAAATGAAATGTTAAATATTATCATAAATTAGAAATAAATTATTCCGAAACACTTACTCATTATAATTGTCTTGGATGGAGTTTAACAACGACAACTCCTTGCTTAAATAGAGTTTTGTATCGTCGAGAGTATTGTACAACGTATAATACTGTTTCGTTTCCTTGTGTTTGGCTGAAACTGTGATTTTTACCATAAAATACAGAATGACCCATCTAAGCCACTTAAGTGTATCTATCTAACCTTGATTATAAAGTTCCATGAAGCGTCTTTGATACTGCGTGAGTTCAGAGCGACCTGGAACATCGTCCAACTGTCTGGTCAATGACGCAATGGCTCTGTTCTTCTTTGCTAATTGTAGTCTTGCTTTTGTTACTGCTTCCTTTTGGTCCTCATACTCTTTCAAACGATCTTCCTCCTCTTCAGAGGTACCACTTTCAATGTCTTGCAACTTTCCACGCAAGATATTCAAGTCCGACTTGCATTGCTCTCGGAAATTGTGTTCCTGCTCCTTCAAACCGTCATGCACTAACAATAATTCCTCCAAACGTTTGTAAACACTGCAAAATTTATATAAAATTATTCTTTTTGGAAGATTGGAAGTTGATTTATTTTAATGTGGTATAGCCTATTTATTTAACCACCGTAGGTTTCAACAATTAAACAAACACTCTCGTGTATTAATAATAAGAAATTACCTATCCTGTTCATTAATCCCCATTTCCTCTGCTTTCTTCAGCGAACGCTCAATAGTTTGTCTTTTCATACGAGATTCATTAATTTTCTGAGTTAATTCTGAAACTTGAGCAGATAAACCATCTTTATCTTTAGTTAATTTTCGCACTCGATTTTGTAGTACTGTTTTCTGTTTCTGTAACGCAATGAGTGCCAAAGAACTTGTAGTACTCTGATCCTGCAATGAAGTAAAATAACCATAACACAATAAACTAATTTATCAAACATTCGGCAAATGGAAAATCACCTGACTCTCGGAAGTCGACATAGTTGCATATTTTTCAGCGACTTTAGCGATTTCTTGAGCCTGAATTCCAACGATGTTGCCTACAGCTGCGACACTTAAACGAGCCTGCATAAAGCATGATTAAAAAGTATCTAACTAATAATAAATATTCATATGTTTAATTACTCACCGAACTTTCCTCAATGGCAGCTAGATTTCCTGCTAACTTTTCCGTGTTCTCCTACAAAAAATATGGTGTATTTTAAAAAATGTCCAAAACATTTTTCTCGAAGTCAAAATTTTCAAAATTTCAAGGCTTTAATGTCTTTTTCGTGCTAAATTAGAAATTGTTTGAAAAACCCACCTGTGGTGTATCCTATTAGCATGCATGAAAATTGAATCAATTTATAATTCACTTAATGTATGCACAGGCTTCACAAATTCTATATGAACAAATAATACGAATATTTTCTTACTTTTTCTTTTAAATCTTCTTTTGCGTCGGTATCCTTAGTATCATCAGCACTTGCTGCAGTTGGCGATCCAGGTGCTTTTGTCGAATAGTACAAAGGCGCTTCATACTCTAAAACTGTGCCAAGAAACCTGGTGGATTCATCTTTGATAGAACCGTTTTTGTGTTTGAAAAGTCGTCGTGGTTCGTATGATTTCTACGAAACAATCGTAACTATTTTAAAATACTTTTATACGTTAATTGAATAAGATCATCTGAACAATTGTGTTGAGCATTGTGTAACCACAATTGAACACAATTTAAAATTTTAAGTATTTTATGAGGACATAGATATTCTTTAATGTTTTCATGTTTCATTACAATCTTACTTTAATCAGCCGAATATTCCTTATTAGATTTTCTCGTGCAGCTGTTTCTGTGCCAGTGTCTTCAACGAACGAATGCTTTTTGTGAAACTGGTTGAGTGCAAATGATCGAACAAAGTCTGCCATTTCTTCTCTGGTCTCCATCGAGCGCTTGACCAACCACTGAAACGTTCATCATGATTACAAAGTCGTAAAGAAAGGCAAGCATATAATTGTTTATTACAAAAAATAAAAAATACCTGAATAACTGGAAAAATGTGAATACAGTCTAAGCCTTGAATTTGATGTGGCTCTATTCGGTATGGACAATTCATTTTGGGTAGCATAGCTACAATTTTTTCAGTCAGAGCACTAAAATTATATAGAATTTATTATACCATTAAATATTTTAATTATTTTATAGAAGGCTTACATTTTTTGACCTATAGTTAAATTTTCACGGAATAGAAGGTCAATATCCACGTCAAAGTTGCAAGATTCTATGCACCAGGTCATCCCACCGATTACCTAAAGATTATATTATTTAAATATTTTCTTTTTTGTCATATGAATTATTTCTGAAAATTTTATAGGATTTACCTTATCGAAATTTGATAAACCTTTTATTCTAGCTCGAAAATATCCCGCAGCTAAAAGTAAATCGATAATTTCTTGAAACTTTTTCGCTTGTTCCTCATCTTCGCGAACGTCGGCCTGAAAAAATGTTTCAAACGTTTTTCAATTTCCCGCGCGCTGTTCGACTTGGTACGTAAAAGCTAAACATAGCAATATAAAAGCGAAAATTGCAAATTCGTGAATTAACAGCGTGGATCTAAGTTAAGAAACAATGAAATAATGTATGTTAATTTTTCGTATAAGTTTTATCGGTTAATAAAAGTGAAAACATACCTCAGTTGATTCTGAGCTTTTCAATATTCTTTTCGGTACATCGTTTAGCATGATTGTTTTATAGCAATTCCAGAAAACACGATAGCTATAATATCAGAAATGTATTCTCTATATTATTAATATTATCTAAATGTTTTTTGTATCGTAATCATTTAGTAGTTGTCACTTTACATGACCGAGGCTGTCTACCGTTTCGACCATCTTGTTCTTGGACTTTAAGCCAGCTTTCCATGTAACCACGTTTGCAAATGGTTTAAGGCCTAAGGTTTGCTAGCTATTCTCAATAAGTGTATTTAATTGCCGTTTAATTTTTCGGTCATTCAGCTTTATGCTTTACGAAATTAGGTGCTGGAAATTAATTTTTTAACTCAGAATGCTCCTTGTGATTCTGCACAATGAATCTAATAACGCAGATTAGGTGTACATACATATTTATATGGGCGTGCCTTGTTTGTGTTTGTGCTATAATCTACATATAATATACAATAGACTATAGGTTATTGATCACTGCAAGTGATTCCGTATGATTTTTTAGAAATTATTTTTGGTAACGTCTGCTTACGCTATTTTCAGATTTTACGGAGCAGATGATTGTTGTTGAAATTTGATTGTCAGTAACTATAATATATTTAAACTTTAAATTTCTATTTTGATTATCTTATCTCCTTCTATAATTTTATTTATGTATGCTACATTATACCATTATGTATCAGTTTTCTCCAATCTCCTCGTGTTAGTAACATATAAATTCACATTCTTTGTATGTAATAAGAATAATACAACGGTTAAAAAATTAACACACACACACACACACATATATATATATATTACTTTTCCGGGGAATTAAGAAGATATTATATTTATTTCATAAAATAGACTTTTATTTTGCAATACAACATTAGAATATAATATTTATTTAAAATATTCGAGCTGCCAACTTGCTGTGTTAACACAATGAATCAAATATTCCATAATAAATATTTTCTAACATTTTTCAATATAGACAAATCGTCTAATAAAATTTATAAAATCAGATTTGCAAGATAAAAACGATAGATTCAAGAGTAAAAAATATATAAAAAATGTATAATTAAAAATGGAATGTAAGTATACTTTTTCTTGCCTTTTCTCGACCATCTAATATTTTTATACAGATACAACATACAACATTTCATTTTCTTGGTCAGCTAAACATTTCTAATACCGACCTGATTAACAATTAGGAATATATAATTTGATTCTTTGGTTAAGATTTTCCGACACTCTTTGATAATTTTCTAATACTTAACCTTCACTCAAAATGATCATGAACCTCTGGCGTCTGAGTAATGGCTGCACTAATGTTAACAATAATATTTGAGTATTAATCCGGATAGAGAGACGCCTAAATCGCAATCCTAATTCAGCATCGCGATCAGAAGTCTTTTCCACTCAGCGACACAATCGTTCTGCAAAAGAGAGAAGACACAGGTGTTCTCGATATACGTCAGACCAGTTTACGACAGTAAATGAACAGCTTTCCGTTGACCAACGTGCAGATTTTATTAAAAACAAGTAGTACAGTTACGTGGGAGGCGTATTATTCACGGTTTTGAGGTTAGGCGTGCTCTTACAGAGAACAGAGCCTTTCCATAACTTTCATTAATTCAAAAGTGCGATCAGAAGCCGCTTAAATTCTTCGCCGCAGTCGCTCTGTAAATGCAAACAGAATGTAGAGAGAATTAAAGCAACCCTGATGCTGTACAATTAGTATAATTCCTTATATCTTTCTCGGGAATGTTAAATATCAATCTATAAATCCATGATTTTTAGTATAGTGTTAATCAGAAATCGCGCCACATTTCATAGCGTCACGTGGGACACAGGATGATTTGAAAACTATTAAAAAAATATTTTTTAACTGTCCCACGCAAGGCTTATCAGGTTAATTAGTCAAATTACAGAGTTAGGTGGTGATATTGGGAGAACGAATTTTTAAGAACAATATAAGAAATTATTAATATAATTTATTCATCTAGTCTCACGGAGACTAAGTATTGTATTGTTGTATTCTGCGCAATAAAAGTATCAAAAAGGCAACCACGCAACACCATAATCACCGCCGTTAATATCATCAGATTAACATAAGCATCTAGAAAGCTTCGCGAATCGTCGTAAAGAACGAATTGCACACTGTAGAGTGTATAATGTGAAACGAAAGAGAAGCTGTCGAACATAAAATGTTTTTCATCCAAGTAGAGTAAGCAAGAGTCTCTTGTAGTCGCCCGAGCAGTCGTCCTGAAATTCATGGAGAGTCATGGACAGCCGAAATATAGTACAGTAAATAGTTAACAATTCTTTCGAGCAGAATTACAACATATATATGTGCACGGTTATGTGGGTGAAAAGAGGTTTCAACCTCAGAGATTGTTTCTGCAAAATTTCTGCAAATCAATAACAATATCATGACAAAAAACTTTGTCTACAGATTGAAGACCGAAATCGATATTATTTAGATTTCAAAAGAATTTCCCAGAATCGATCTGAAAGGCTGGCCTCTGGAACTACATTTAATAGTCTCAACTTACGTCAATGTCGCCAGCGAGTGACTGGTCATACATTTTTTGGTAGGTATCCTTAATGTCCCCTAAATCAATCTCTGATCTAGCAACGACTATTCGGATCAATGTCGTGTCGTCAGTGCCGAGACCTTTCATTGCTTTATGAAGGCGCTTCGCGAAGTATCCAGTCTTGTCTCGGGCACATCTTACTGAAATAAAAAAAAGACAATAATTACAGTAGACAAATTATTTTTCTCCGTATTTTCTTGGCGGATTTCCAATTTGACATCGATAGATTTGCTATAGATTTTTACCTTCCATGTGTATTGAAAAAATGAAAAAAAGTACTAGTTTGTAACTTTGAAAATGTCTATTGTTTTAATAGCTGCAGCTATTAATTTTTCCATTGCATACTAAATGCATAAATTTTTGTATGTTCATTTACCAAATTTGGTGATTGATTTTTAAAAAAACTGGATGTATGCTTTGCCTTACCGACTGCGAGATAGCCATCTTCAAGGGCGCCAGAGAATTCACTCTTGATGGTGTCTTCAAGACTGTTTCCAGTAAGGCGTTCGTACTCGTTGAATATTTTTCGCAATTGAGGATAGCTTTTAGTAATTAAAATAGCATTAAATGTGCTTTCGTCTGTTCCCCATTGGCCTTCACCAGCCTCTACCAGCCTCTGTGCATCTTCAGTAGCTTCCTCAACGTCCACATCGGGATTCTCATTTCTGTTAGCCTGTTAAAATTTTTCAAAATCTAATTAATTATGTGACTTTAACCGCGTACATTTATATCGATAAATTTTACTTACACATGAGAGAGAAACTAGCAGCCTCTTGAAGTGTCCAGATGTGTCGCTCTTCAGATCATCTTCCAACTCGTTTCCATACACTACAATCATAATTTTTATCAAATTTTTACATCCACTCCTCTGAACATTTAAAATATTTTCGAAGGTACGAGTAATAGTCGTTCAATAAAAAAGTATTTTTATATTCTAGAGATTTACGAAATACAGTAAAGTCGATATTACTGTCCTTTGTTTATACCAGGTTCTACGTCCAGTGCCTACTCACTGAGTCCACCATAAATACGGCTGTTGGACAGTAATATTGACTTTACTGTAATAGAACTTAAAAAAGTTCATTAAACAATGTATAATTTCCTCTTGAAAAAGCATGAAGTAAATTTTTACTCACGTTCTTTATAGACAGCAGCTATGGTTTTAACGCCATAATTGCTCAGGGAGGCCAGGACCTCGATAAGGGCTCCCTCGTCAGTGCCCATCCCAGAAATTGCGTTGTGTATCTCTTTAGCATAGAACTCTGGCAATGGTGTCATCAGCGCTAAAATTGCGTTTTCGAAATTGCCGCCTAGTTCTGACTTCAATTCGGAGATTAGGTCCTTTCCGTACATTGTCTTGAATTTGTCTGCAATTTCGAGACGTTGCACAATGCCGCGATGGGCCAGCACGTCGATGATCGTTTGTTCATCGGTGCCGAACCCCTTCATAGCTTTACGCAGAAGAGCTGCATCTTCTTCAGGATTGAAGGGGTCTGCAGAGTACACTGTTGGTGTGCACTAGCAAAGATTTTCATAAAATAAAATAAAGGAAATTGTACCATTTTATTCATTCTTTACTGTAGTTCATTTAGAATACAGAAATGAATTTGATGTATTTTGACATAATCGATTTCAAAACTATTTCAAATTCGAACATTTATCTGCCGTTTAATAATTTATTATATAATAAAAAATTTGTTTATTTTTGTAAATATTTGTAAGTACTTAAAACATTTTACAATTACCTGCACGTGGTAGTACTGGCTAGCCGACATTGTTCAGATTATCTATAACAAACAAAGTACAAATTGTAAATTTTTGAAACATCTGGTATATATATATATATATATATATATATATATATATATAATATTTGAATATAAGCACTTAAACGTATATACAATTATATATAGATATAATTTTAAAAAATCTTATTATTTGTAAAAAAGATCATAAATGTAATTTCGTTTTTTTGTATCTATGCTTAGAAGCATAGTATCCTTCACATCACTCTGGATGTTATGACCATGAGTCATACGACATTGTAAAGGAACACGTATATGCACACAATCGCAATTTTTTCTGGGACTGAAGAGATAAAAATGATTACGCAAATCATTTACCGCATTTATGATATGAGTTTCGTGAAATGTATTCTGCCGCTGATAAAGATACAGCGCAGAACTGCATATAAATGTAAAATATGATTTCGATAATTTTTTAATATGTTCTAGAAAAATCGATATTTTCAAAAACATTTTCCTTTACATATTAGCGGCGACTCTGTTTATTTTTCATTTACCATAATTTCAGTTCTTAAATGTACAATTTCTGCATAAACATCAGTTAACCCTTCGACAGCAGTGCCTGGGTCTATCTTGACTAGAATATAAAATATCTACTTATGCACTTAATTTTTATTAATGAAACTAAATAAATAGCTGTTGTATTTGGAATAACAATATGTCTACAAGAAGTAATTTAAAAAATGAATAATTGAAGCTGTAAACGTTCCTAAGCATCGTCAATTAAATAATTATAAAAAAGTTCCCCCGTTCGTGAATTAGTAAATAAACACAGTTGGAATAGATCGATAAGACACTATGTACAACAAAGAAGATAAATATTTGAGTATGTATTGACGTGGGTATATATCAACCAGTCACGATTAACCCAGAAACGCTGGAGCATCAGTCACGAATTGACAGTTATAGAGCTTATGACTTGAACTAGTTTAGACAATACCCTGGAAAAGCCGGCCGGCGTCGAAAGACTTGAACGAACAAAAGCATAATAAACTCGATAAAATCGATACCATCGACGGGGTTGATAAGGCTGTTCTCAAACTGGCGTCTGAAACCTGCTTCCAAAAAAATGATCACTCGATCCCGACATGATCGTAGGCCCTAGCAACAAATGTAATACTCATTCTAAATTCCTGATTCCCCATAAAAAAGAGTAACGACTCTAAACTGCTGCAAAGACGAAATTTCAGTGTCCTTAATCTTCGTGGAAATGTAGAGCTGTTAATGAAACAGCGACCTGGGCTCGAACCCGTAGAAATAGCGTCCACGTCAACGCGAGCTCATTAAAAGATGATCTCATCGGTTGAAGAATGGCGAGCGAGAAGAATCGAACGAGAAAACGTGCCAAAAAATAGATGCAGTAGGAAGTGTGTATGTATTGATCGGCGAAGAATACGACTGACCAGGGTGTGGCAGAGCTTCTTGTAACGGAATAGTATGTCCTTGGTTGCTTTGAAGTATGCCGGTACCGGATACACACGATTCTCGGAGGCAACTGAATCGGCCGGCGAGACGAGCGTCGCAGCAACTTACAGGATTAGTGGGAGCCACCAAGCGGAGAACGTACAAAATGGCACGGAAATTCGACAACACGACGACACGACGACACGACGACGCACAACTCGTTTAATACCCGATCCACCCGGCTATACATCTATACCACTGTTTACGGTGTGTTTTTTTTGAAAGAAGAAACTCGATCTACGTCACAGTTATAACAGTCCTATATTCTACATACTGTGTGCCTCAAGTGGGGTTTACACAATTATTATTATTGCATAGCTCTTCTATCCAAAAGCAGGTACCTTGGGCTACGTCGAAATTATTGGTTAGTTAAATTGGTGAAAGGTTAGGCAGGACCGTAATCACAGTCTATTTTGTCCAAAGAAGACACTTCGAATATGCTCATAGTCATAATAACCGTCCACTTCTCTCTTATATAGAGTGAATTACTCTGAAGTAATGGGAATGAGTTGGACGGATATTACAAATTCAGATGCATTCTTTCAAGAAACAGACTTCAAATTAACAAAAGAGTCACGCTTGTCGTGCAAAAGGGAATGGTATTTGAAGGCCATGAGTAATTAATTCGTCCTGCGTTGTTTTGCAGTGTCTAACACGAGGAAAGCAGTTGACACAAGGAAATGAATTGGTTTTTATTCAGTTTCCTAGTGTTACCGAAACTCAAATTCATTTAATTGAAGACTTTGAAAGTACTGTTGGTATTTATACGTATTACGACACGTTCCATCGACGAGGTCAGTAACGTAATCGGATAGGAATTCGTATTGTGCTCGACAAGGAAGGCTGACATAATAGTTGAATAGTGTAATCATAACTTTCGGTTATCTTTTTGAAGACAATAGAATTTTACGCAATCGACGACGACAGAATTATTAATCTATAATATAGTCTATAATCTATAAGAAACTAAAAATTGTACAGTGTGGCCCAAATGTCAGTAAACCATTTTGAAATGGGATAATTCTTTTTGTTTTTAAAAATTCACATGTATTTTTCCGTAAACAAATTCGAATGTTGAATAGAGTAGTGACTTTTGGACCACTTTGTACCAAAAAAATTGTTACTGCTTAATTACAGTTTCTTTCTGAGATAATAAAAAGAATGTAAATGTAGCAAAAAATTACAATTTTTAAAAAATGTTACAATAATGAGATACCATGAATAATAATAAATAAATTATCATGAACTACTGTATGGAATGAATTATCACTGTGGTTGAAAAATACTAAAAGTTTAGCTTCGAGACTAACCTAGAACCCAATTGGTAATTTTAGGTAGATTGTAAAATATCAATTTTGCAAAAATGTTGGGCAATTGTTTTTAATACAAAAGTTAAAAAATCATTACTTTTACAATGATAATAATTGTTAAATCTACTACAAATTTTTGAATTATTGTTAAGTGTATAGTGAAAATTAAATTTAGATTTTGATACAAAAATAAAATTTTAACGACTGTATGAATTTCCGTCTAATAAATAAAACAGAACTAAATTAAATAATTAAAACCGGTGGCTTCAACTTGGTCTGATCCAAAATAAATTACAAAAGATTTTTAATCCGTCTAAACTGTTTCTTTACCTTGTCAGTGCACTGGAGAACTGTCGAGACACCGGCAGGATCAATGTCACTGTCACTAGATCGTCGAATCGGTAGATAATTTCTCACAAATTATGTAGTTGGAGTTCGGTACCATGCGCGTACGTAGGTAGACTGTGCATCGGATTGTGGTTGTACTATGTATATAAAGAGTAGTCTGAAAGAGTAGGTGGGGAGGGGGGGGGAGGGCGTCGACGTATGCAGTCTGATGACAACCATTGTCACGGTATAGTTACAAATTGTTTATGCGTCACAGTTCCAAGTTAATGAACGGTCTCACTTCCGCCACCGAAAAATCACAGTAATGTATACCAATGATCTTCATCCATGACATTTTCAAACGAAGCCATCAATCGCATCGATACTTTTTCATCGATAATTTTTACATTATGTTTTCATCAATACTTGAAGAACATTAAAAATAATGCCAGTTCGAATATCTATAGTAACCATTTACGATACATAATGATATATTATGTGCCTTGCTGGTTAAAAAAATTATTCAAACATATTTAAATGTTTAAAATATTATACGAATACATCGTATTTGGAAGAGTTTGGAAATTTTCCACTTTCGAAATCGTGTTCTACACAGAGTATGTGTGTAAGAAATATATGAGAATCATTTATTGTGTCACGTGTATGACGTCATATTTGTGCGTATTTCGTCATAACTAAACATTCATTCATCTCATTGTCAGTCAGTAATATGACTGACTCATCGGCATTTAATTGCAGTTTGTCATCAGCTCATTTGACAATAATAGAAAGCGTTCTCTCTAATGACTCAAAAAATATCTAATCTACTTTTTACAGCCTGAAGTATTTTAGGAAATAATTACAAAATTTTGTAAACACATAAATTTCAAAAATGTTTGGAACATTCACTATTGTTACATGTCCTATCTATAAAATTTTAAAATAGTTAACAGTCGTTTTGTTAACGGAAACATGTACTTAAATCTAAGAGAGGAAACTTTTGCCTATAAAATATTTTTTCTTGTATCGAAGATGTAATGTAGAATAATTTGTACAATTAAAGGTTTTGAGGTCAACGGTTTTTCTCATCGTGTTGCCGAGTCTCGCAAACCGCAAACCGGAAGTATTGTCGTAAGCTGCGCATAGTAACAAACTCCAGTAGTAGTCTAGCATGAGATGCATAAAACGAATAGCATAGTAACACGTTACGCTCCATTCTCGCGACGAATGAAAGATCTTCGTTGAGAAGCCAAGGAATGAGTCATTCGGCCATCACCTTGTCCTTATTTTCTGAGAATTTCATTTCTCAGTGGTCCGGTAGACTGTACCTGTTATTATGAATTTTCCTTACACTTGTAGGAGCGTCCCCACTTGTGTCTTCATATAATTATTTTTAATCATTTCTTACCATTAATTATATTTAATAAAAATTTGTTATACGACAAAGGAATTATACGTAGAATAGACGTAATACACCTTATGGATTTTTGTGGCCCTTAGAAAATTTGAATACAAACGAAAAGATGAATGATTTTGGGAAATCATATCAATGGCTGAATACATATCAAAATATAAATAATTAAATTTCATTGTGAATCAATGAAAACTTTTAGTATGAACAGAGAGGAAATTTCCTCTCTAGTATAAATCAGATTAAGTAAATAAAGCCGCAGTATACGGTCATTCTTGCAGTTACATTTATTTGCATTTACACATGTCTTTTGCTTTCCAACACTACTTCAGTAAATAGTTTGTTAACTAACCGTTATTCATGACACAGACTTAAGATCTCTACAGATATTGCATCTTATGGACTTTCTTGTCTATGCTCCGGGGGGCTCTAACAATAAGAGCGTCCGTACCATTTCGGTGTCGTGTTCAATGTTACCGATGTGTCGTGTATTAGTAAGAACTGATTATTCGGTATACTTCAATTTTACTACGGGTGTTCATACGATTTGGAGGCTACAAATGTATATGGCGCGTGTATTTGAACGTTGCAAATGAAGTACGTAATAAAATACTTACGAAGTACAGTTTTGCAGTAACATAGATTAATAGATTCACGAGCATAAATATCCTTGCGTATGTTTATTTTATTTTGATGCGTGTAAGTAGTTTTATTAATTATAAAATTATAGAAAATTTATTTAGAAAAATTTTGTTTCACACAGTAGCTCTCTTCATTTTGTATTAATCTTACACTTTAAATCGACATTCTAATTTTGATGTGAATAACATCAGTATGATATTTCTATGCAGTTATTCAATGTGCACGTAATTTTGTTCCTTGCATTGTTAGTTTTTTTAACAAATCTTTACAAGTTTAGCGTTTACTTTGATTGATTTTGTATATGTTTATGTAATTTTTATTTGGATTATAATATTTTTAACGATGTGGTTGAACAATCAAGATCCAAATATGGACTACATTTTTATACACTATATCGAATTAAGAAGTACTATAAATACTTTTTATTTATTAGAATTTTTTTCAATTGTAACTGAATCGTAAATATGAGTTACTAAATTAATATTTGATATGTAATCCAAACTTAAGGAAGTACTGAAACGGTGTTTAAAATATATGATATTGATAGCTACAACGAGTGTATACTGTTTTTATTTTTTCATAATAAAATTCTTTCATCGTTTTTAGATTTGTTTTTATTGCAAAATTGTGAAATCGTTTCACAAGGAGACCGCACGGTATTGGAAAGCGCTTTTTAGACGAGACCCTACATAGACTTTGTAGTATGTATCCTGAAGCGTCCAAATACCGTAGTTCGTATACCGAACTTCGCGGGGCGTAACTCCCGTTCCGCTTGTTCGCGACGATATTCGGGGCTCTGACGGGGTTATGTAAGGTAACAACTCTAGTTGAAAGTAGAATTCGCGTTCAGGAAATAACACACTTAAGATGTATTTGAAAACTTAACAAGATACAGTATTAACAATGTTCGAGGTAAAGTACTATCGTTACATGTTAGGTTCGAGCGATATTTAGAACTCTGCTGAGTTCGAGCGATATGTTAAAAGTCTTCTGAATTCGAGTGATTTGTTAGAACTGACTTTCGGTGTGGCGTCATGCATAAGGTCAACTCGGGTCTATCCTTATTGGCTATCTAAAAACTGTATGGGGTAACAAAATGATTTTCTATTGGCGAGTGGGTGGTGCATTTTGGTCGTCGGAGTAGGGGCATTCTAGTAAATCTGTGTTTAGGGCATGCAATGAATTAGGTTCGACGATACGGAAAGGCGATGTGGAAAACTAAGACTATTTGTTTGCATAAGATTGCTCTATCAATGGGTTCGCTTATGAGGTCTCGAAGTGGTGTCCGGTGACACCGAAATTGTTCTGGGGCCGTCGCGTCGCGTCGAGTGTTTCCAGCTCTTAGAGCCGACCGTTTCTAAATAAATATATAAATCTCACGTTCGGTCTGTTTAGAGACCGAACGCGACCGTTTCTAAATGAATACCTATAAATCTCGCGTTCGGTCTGATTAGAGACCGAACATATCCATTATTGAGAAATCCTAATATACACACACCTTTGTTTTCGAGAAAAGTGAGTTTACAGTTCGATTTTATCATAAAAAACTGTTGAGAAAGTATGTACTACACAAAAGTCTCGTGGCGGTGCTGGCAGCGTTCTCGACTATTTACTAACTGGATGTCCCGTGTTCGAATTCCCACATAGTAGTACTTCTCTTTTTCCTTTTTTATATATATTTTTGTATACTACTAATTAGTTTGTATTTCATTGTCTCAATATTACTGATCGTGGTGAGAACCAATCTAAAAGTCATAACAGAAAAACTAATGTATTGAATATATTGTTCCTTGTAACAGCTATTTAGAATAAAAGGGTCATGCCATACCATATCGATCACTTTATGCAGACACCATCGTCGTGTTCGCTACCTTTTTTATAGCACCCTTAGGTGCTCTGGGGTTTTCCCTGCAAGGATACGGGTCGCGCTGTCGAGCCGCACGCTGCCCACTCTCGACGTTCCCTTTTTCGATATTTCTCACGATACGAATATCAGTTCATGTGTACACTGCAACAATTATAATGCTGCGATTGTTTACAATTTTCTAATATTTTTTAACTAATAATTACTAATTAAAATCATTAATATTAATAGAATTAATAATATTAATGTTAATATATATTAATATATAGGGTTGAAGTGCGGGTGTCTGTATGTGTGTATGAGTGCGTATGTTAACAGACGACCCTATATATAACTAAATTCATAAAAACAGAGAATCATAAATGACAGGAGAATTTGTAAAATTACGATCGGAAACGAATTACAAAAAAGAAGATCAGATCGAAACGAGCGCCTGCGACAGACACGTCAGTCGTTAACATTTGGATATCCGTGTGCCCAAATACGTTAATAAACCTGCCTTTTCATTACGGCTTTTCCTTATAAATAATAATATTAATATGTTTTCTAACTAATAATTACTAACTAATAATTCTAATATTTCTAAATAATATTTTCGTATCGGAAAATAATACCTTTTCTATTAATATTCAAATTAAACATGTTGTCATGTTAACATTACTTAATAATACGTACAAAACGGAAATTTTTTTCAAGTTTATGTATGATCTTCACATTACTTGGTTGAATTTCACGCAATTGTTTCAGGCCATAACTCCGTTATTAATGCATTTACGAAGAAATGTCAAAGGAGAAAGATAAATAGTTCGAAGAACGCTATATTCGTACGTCCTTATATCTTTTTTAGGTGCAACTTTGCATGTGCAATAAACGATTGCAATAATCGATTCCTCTGATTATTCTACGTAAAAAATTATTAGGGTACCATGGCAAAAAATTATTAGTTCTCAAGATATTTTCAAAACCTGTCTTTATTGAAGAATATGTTCAAGCGCTTCACGACAATGTAGTACATAAACGACATAAACGCATCTTCTTCAACAAAGACAGGTTTTGAAAATATCTCGAGAACTAATCATTTTTCTCGCCATGTTTCCCTAATAATTTTTTACGTAGAATGAACAGAGGAATCGATTAGTGCACCAATAAATATGTATTTCTATTTAAAAGAAATGATGCAATTGTTAATTGCACATTAGGATGGACCTTAGTTATACTTGGCGAAAATTATTTCGCAGATTTTTTTATGGGACACCCCCTAGAATTATCCCACTGGATAAAAAATAATCTGTGCGAAATTTGAAATTGATCAAATAACGGGAAATCATGCCGCATCGACTTTGAAAATTTTTAAATTTTGTAACTCATTTTTCTCCACTGCAGTATATTATTAGTATATATGTTTATATATCGTTGAATTGGTCTTTTTACGCACTATAACAATATAGAAACAAAACGTAATATTAATTTAAAAAAAAAAATTCGTGACCTTGAAATCTCAAAAATTGACCTTAAAAAAATTGTTTTTTCTTTGCATTATATTTAATTTATTAAACAGTACAACTTTTGTCTAAAAAAATTTTCATATATACAGGGTGCGGCACCTAAAACAGGTCACCTGAATAAATCGCTTGCTTTTGAAGATAGAAAAAAAAGGATCGGACCAAACTTACTTGATATCAAGGGGCTCGTAATCCGATGTCATTAATTTTTTTATAGGTGGAGACGTCAAGGAGATACGAAGGTCAACTCTGCTTTTTAAATGGAACGGTATGGTTTTTTATTTACATTTTGATAGTGTATTTCAAGACGAATACGATGACCTAATACGAAGGTCATTCAAGGTGACGCAAGGTCAACTGCAATAGAAAATAAAATGTCTCAAAGCACTCTTCAAATACTTTTGTGTCTTCTCTGGTTGTTGGCATACCGCTCTTCTAAGTATTGGTAAGGGTCGCAGAACATAAATAAACATACCATCGCATTGTATGCTTACCTGTATCCAGAAATGTTATTCGTAGTTTGACTACCGACCAGAGTACGGCTTCGAAATATTCAATCCGAGTGTTCAATTTTCAAGAATGCGTTACACGATAGCAGAGAATGTGGAAATGGTTATCATTTATGGTGAATGTCATAGAATTATGAGGAAAGATTTACCGATCGTAATAGTCCTTCGCTTTCTGTCTTTGCAAACATTATAGAAAAGTTTCGAGAAACTGGAAATGTGGATAAGAAAAAACGCACTCGAGCCAAAAAAGCAACCGACGATGGAAACACGATAAACATTGTAGCAAGCGTAATACAAAATCCACATGTTGGTACGAGGCAACTTGAACGCGAGAGTGGCATCGGTCAACGAAGTATTTTGCGAATACTTAAAGTTAACAAATTTCACCCGTTCCACATTTCACTGCATCAACAATTAAGTGAAAATGATTTTCAAGAACGTTTACAGTTTTGCGAATGGGGCCTACGGAAACTGTGCAAGACGATCAAACGTTCTTGAATAAAATTTTGTTTACGGATGAGGCCACATTTACAAACCACGGACAAGTTAACTGTCGCAACATGCATTACTGGTCGGTAGATAATCCACGATGGCTACGAGAAGTGGACAAGCAGAGACCTTGGTCTGTCAACGTCTGGTGCGGCCTTCTTCATAATAAAATAATTGGTCCATATTTCATCGATGGCACACTAAATAGTCATAAATACGAGAGAATCTTAAAAGACGTTTTGCCAGAATTGTTAGAGGACATTTCACTGGACATGCGACAGTCCATGTGGTTCCAACAAGACGGATGTCCTGCTCGTTCGGCTCGAAATGTTACAGAATTACCGAACAGGACATTTGAAGATCGTTGGATTGGTCGATCGGGAAGTAATAAATGGCCAGCACGTTCCCCAGACCTGACATCGCTCGATTTTTATTTGTGGGGAAAATTGAAGGAACAGTGTACCGCGAAAAACAACAACCACAGTTGATATGCAAGAACGTGTAAAAAGAGCTTGCTCTGTAATAGACACAACTGAAATTTGTCAGGCAGTATCATCGGTATTGCAACGTTTTAGATTATGTCTCGGTGTTCAAGGTCGACATTTTGAACACTCGAAGTAGCAGCGAATACGTACATAACATGTTACATGTAAATCGTCGTAGCGTTCGAAGAGTGCTTTGAGACATTTTATTTTCTATTGCAGTTGACCTTGCGTGACCTTGAATGACCTTCATAATAGGTCATTGTATTCGTCTTGATATACACTATCAGAATGTAAAAAAAAAAATACCGTTCCATTTAAAAAGACAGAGTTGACCTTCGTATCTCCTTGACGTCTCCACCTATAAAAAAATTAATGACGTCAGATTACGAGCCCCTCGATATCAAGTAAGTTTGGTCTGATCCTTTTTTTTCTACCTTCAAAAGCAAGCGATTTATTCAGGTGACCTGTTGTAGGTGCCGCACCCTGTATACAGGGTGAATTCGATAAAGCAGGACACCTAAAAATCTCCGTTACTTTTCGTTGTACAAAAAAACTTCGTAGGACAAAGTTACACTGTTTGAAGGGCCACATATAACGGTGCAATGGACAAAAAATTTCAAGGTCATGTTTATGAGATTTCAAGGTTATCGATGTTTTTTTAAATGGAATGATATATTTTCGTTAACGTAATGTTGTACCTGACAAAATAACGAATTCGTGCATGTAACACAATATGACCTTCAAATGACCTTCCACCCAGAAAAATGGTATAAATAAAATTCAACGTGTAAGATTCATTTGATGTATTTCTGTTACGCCAAATGTTCAAAAATATTCCCTCGAGCTGCTATACATTCGTTCAGCCGTGAAGTTACAGAACGTACTGCCGCGTAATTCAGTTCTGAGGAAATCGACGCACAAGCCTGGACGATTCTTTCTTTCATGTTGTCTATAGTCGTTGGTGGTTCGCTATAAACATCGTCTTTCAGTTTTCCCCATAGATAAAAGTCAAAGGGTGTAAGGTCTGGTGAGCGAGCTGGCCATAATACGGGTCCGTTACGTCCAATCCAATGATTTGGAAACTTGTTATTTAAGAATTGTGTTACGACACGGGAAGAATGGGCCGGACATCCGTCATGTTGATACCACATATTTTCACGAATGTTCAAGGGTGTATTTTCCAGGAGTATTGGTAACGATTCTGGTAAAAATGCAATGTATTTTTCTGCATTTAATGTTCCGGTGATAAAGCGAGGCCCAATTATTTGGTTATCTAAAATTCCGCACCAAACATTGACGGACCACGGTCTTTGTTTGTCGACTGTCCGTAACCACCGCGGATTTTCAGATGACCGATAATGTAGGTTTTTTAAATTTATTTGCCCGTGATTTGTGAACGAAGCTTCATCGGTAAATAATACATTATTAAAAAATGCTCCATCGTTTATCAATTGTCTCAATCCCCACTGGCAAAAGTTTACACGATTTACAAAGTCTCTACAATGATGTTCTTGATGAATCGATAGGTGAAAGGGGTGAAATTTGTGTTCCTGGAGTATTTGCACTACACATTTTTGACTAATGCCACTTCCTCGTGCGATTTGCCTCGTACCAGCACGAGGGTTTGTATTCGCTGCTGCCAGAACATTAATTGTGTTTGCTTCGTTCCTTACAGTCCTCACCTTTGTACGTTTTTTATTTTCGACACTACCAGTTTCACGGAATTTATTTAACAAGTTGGAGTAAACGGAAACCGATGGACAATTACGATTAGGAAATCGGTCCTTGTACAACTGCACGGCTTCTCTTAAACACTGTCGGCTTTCTCCATAAATGAAAATCATATCGATCTTATCTTCCTTCGAGTAACGCATTGTGAAACGTTCATCGATAAACTGATCGAGAAATCTTAGAAACTGTGGAAATCTGATAGCAAGAAGGTCTTCCGAGTAATTAGTAGTGGATAAACACGATTCTGTACGAACGTATAGGTGAAGGTATATCATAATTGTCCTCCTGTCAACACCGAATCTGTTATTATGTTGTGTATCGCGATACATTTGAATGTATAGCAGCTCAAGGGAATATTTTTGAACATTTGGCGTAACAGAAATACATCAAATGAATCTTACACGTTGAATTTTATTTATACCATTTTTCTGGGTTGAAGGTCATTTGAAGGTCATATTGTGTTACATGCATGAATTCGTTATTTTGTCAGGTACAACATTACGTTAACGAAAATATATCATTCCATTTAAAAAAAACATCGATAACCTTGAAATCTCATAAAAATGACCTTGAAATTTTTTGTCCCTTGCACCGTTATATGTGGCCCTTCAAACAGTGTAACTTTGTCCTACGAAGTTTTTTTGTACAACGAAAAGTAACGGAGATTTTTAGTTGTCCTGCTTTATCGAATTCACCCTGTATATTTTTCCCTGTTGTGTAACGGTCCTGGTTCCGTTGGTTGCTAACGTTTCGCGGGCGAATGCTTGTTTAGCTCGCCGGACCAGGGTTCGGTCGTTCGGAGAGAAGAGTGGGTTCTGGTATGTTCACCGTCCCGGTGAGCGGAGGGTGGTACGGTCGTGCGGAGCGTCGGCTAGGGTTTCGCCGTCCCGGCGAAAGGTGCATGGTACGGTCGGCTGCTTCGTGGGTTGAGTCTCGCCGTCTCGGCGAGAGGATACGATGTGTGTTTTTGAGTTTTCCCCGATTACTGGATTTTGGTGTGGAAGGTTACAGGGACGAGGTGTCAGTTATTCCTTCAAACGGGCGCGCTCCGTGATGTTGTCGTCCGTCTTTGGGATCGGTCGGTGAGATTCGGATCGCGTGTCTTAGTGACAGTGCTGCTCGGTTGCAGGTCTGTTACAACTGAGAGAGATCGAGTCTGTGTGTGGAAACAATAGAGTGCGTGATTAGATTCTGTATGAACGGCGGTGTGAACGAACGTGTGCTCTCTGAAAGTAAAAATAAGTAAAACGTGGTTGTATTAAAATCTAAAAGCATCTGTGCAATAATCTCAAAATATCACAGTTATACCAAAGTGTATTTCATACAGTTTATATTTAGAATATATTTTATTAGATATTATTTGTCTCAAGCTACAAATAACTGTACACGTGTTATTTCTTTTCCTCGCTATACCTCAACAGGTTATGGGCCCAGGTATATGCGCAGTTAGTAAAATATACATATTGTGAGGAAGGTCTTTCTCAGTTAAATAAAATAAAACTAGATAAAGGAAGGAAGTAAAAACAAAGGAAAATCCGTAACAATACTCATGATGAACTTCAACAAGTCGAAAAACTACCAGGACCAGAAAATTTCCAACTGTGGAAATTTCAATTAACGATTCTACTAAAAGCAAATGATTCGTACAAAAACGTAGTGGGACCAGTTCCGGATCCGATAACCGAAGCATGGACAAAGAAGGATGCACAAGCACAGAAAATCATAGTGCTAACTTTGGACAAAAAAGTTGTAATGCACATAATGTCTTGTGAAATAGCAATGGACATGTGGAACAAGATACATCCAGTGTATCAGAGAGACAATGAACAATTAAAATGCAATATCTCACTCCCTGACAATTACAAGCATTTTGTCAGTGCATGGGAATCTACCGAAACCGATCAGAGAACCTTGGAGAATCTAATAGCAGGGCTGATCTTGGAGGAGAGCAGACACAAAAATTCAGAAGAGAAGGAGGGACCGGTTGCTCTAAGAACTTCCGAAGTAAAATGTTATAAGTGCAACGGCATGGGGCACATTGCCAGAAACTGTAAAAAAATAATAAGTAAAAGCTATAACATAAATAACGATCAAGAAAGGAAATGCCTAAATTGCGGAGGCTACGGACACTTCTCGGCAAAATGTTTCAAGCCAGTAAGAGGGACTCAAGCATCCCTGATAGCTAGGTCTGCTCCGAGCAGGAAGAGTCCAGAGCCTGAAGTGCACGTGGAGGGCAGTATCGTTCCAGACTGCCGCTTCAGGCTGCTCGGAGCCATGGGTGCAGAGAATCTGGAAGGAGTGTGGCTGGCGCGCCACTGGCGCCTCCAAAAACGAACGCAGCAGCACAGAGTCTGCCGTCACAGCATCTGGCCTGCAGCTTCTTCCAGCCAGATGGAAGGCAGCTCTTGGAGTCTGCGTGGAGCGGCGGATGCCGTTATACAGGGCAGCACCGTCGCCGAGGTTATGTTGGTAATGTCGGTGAAATGAATTTCTACATATCGTACAAATATAGGCAGTCTTCCTTTTTACCGACAATTCCAAATACCGATTTTGAATGAATATTCAGTCTGTCCACATTACGGTGGAGCCACCGACGAGTATCTCGTCGGTGGTAGAGCTAACAAGGGGAAGCCACGGTTGATGGGTCACGGATTTTTCTGAACCCGGCCTTCTGCTGGCGCTGTGTCAGAACCGTCGTTTCGCGATCGTTTGGCGTCTTGCTTTGTGAATAAGAACATATCGCACAGTCAGGGAAATAATATACTACGCCTTCTGCGTACGCACCCATGTTTCGCGAATTTACCGGAGGATATTAGAGCGCTTATCGGCACACCTCTCCACAGTGCCATCACGTATGACGTGCTACCGGGAAAATATATTAATTTCAATGTCAAGTCCAAAATAGTAAATTATTTATCTCATTCACTTGTAACTATTCCCGACCGGTTGGAATTAGATTTTCACGTAGACGGATGCACGTTAGACAATTCGAACTCTATTCAAATTTGGTCAATTCAAATTAGAATTAGTGTGGCGGCCTACTTCCTACACTCGCCACAAGATGGACAGATAGTCAAAGACCATTCTCGCTACTACCTGATCAGTCACCGATCCCTATATATACGTCCTCAACTGCCGATTACACCGTCTAAGGCAGGGCCCGCTAGCTAGCCTTACTGACGAGTCCTCTAGCGGGCCTAGGACGAAACGCTCAGTTTCCTTTTCCTTCCTCCTATTCTCTCATCATTTGCAGAGCCGCCAAATTGGTGACCCCGACGACGAACAGACAAAACGCAACCTCGGAGCACAAACGGAGGAAAACGACGAACAGACAAACGCAACCTCGGAGCACGAACGGAGGAAAACGTCGAACAAACAAACGCAACCTCGGAGCACAAACGGAGAAAAACAACGAACAGACAAACGCAACCTCGGAGCACAAACGGAGGAAAACGTCGAACAAACAAACGCAACCTCGGAGCACAAACGGAGGAAAACGTCGAACAAACAAACGCAACCTCGGAGCACGAACGGAGGAAAACGACAACAAGGAGCCCGGAAAAAAAAAAATCAGGAGGATATTTTATGGGGGATTTATACCACTATATGATACATGCATCAATCGAGTGGGCATTAATTAACCGCCAAGAATACGTAATCCCTCTCCTAGTCTGGCCACCTCCTCTGCGAACGGCCATGCTAGGACAGCAGCATCTACGGCTCGATAGGCTTGAGCGCGACCTACTGCCTCGCCACGATGTCTTTATAATTCGAGCAACGAGCTCTTCATACAAGCATATCGTCATCATATCCCCTCCTCGGATCCGGACAGGCATCGTCGTAGAAAAAAGAGGGAACACGTCCAGACCATCGTTGTTCACTGGCAAGGGGGTAATGTGGCGGCCTACTTCCTACACTCGCCACAAGATGGACAGATAGTCAAAGACCATTCTCGCTACTACCTGATCAGTCACCGATCCCTATATATACGTCCTCAACTGCCGATTACACCGTCTAAGACAGGGCCCGCTAGCTAGCCTTACTGACGAGTCCTCTAGCGGGCCTAGGACGAAACGCTCCGTTTCCCTTTTCCTACCTTCTCTCTCACACATATGCAGCACCGCCAAATTAGTAATATCCAAAATAGTAAACCCATTCTAGTAGGCATCTATAGAGGTGCACACAAGCCTATCAATGCTGTAAGCTACCTTGAGAAATTTGTTTCCGACATTGAAGCAATCATGTCGAATGGAGGCATTATTTTTCAAGATAGAATAATCCCTTTAACATTAAATTGTTTCATTGCCGATGCGCCAGCCCGAGCGTTTATTCTTAATCATTTAGGGCATAATTCTCATCGACCGTGTTCTAAATGTAAAGTAGAGGGTACACGGGTACAAGATCGTATGATTTTTCTTGGAAATAAACACGATTCGCGTACTGACAAGGAATACATGAGATCTCCTTTTAATGATCATCATAAAAACGGTTGCAGCCCCTTAGCTTCCCTACCAATGGGAATGGTTACCCAAGTTCCTTTCGAATATATGCGTCTGGTATGCATCGGTGTAGTAAAAAAGTTATAGAAATAGAAAGTTATAGTAATAGAAGTACATTCACGCGTACTGTCCATCCGAATTTGCTAGACGTCCGAAACCGATAACAGATTTTTTAAAATTTAAGGAGTACTGAACGGTACAGTGTATTTTCATTTCCTGCTTCTGCACAGTGCCATCAGGATACTGGTTTCGCCCTTATATGTGAAGGAGCATTTTTTGTTCGCCAAATCAGCACTGATCCACTTCGTAGAAACTTGCGAAGCGGTCTACGGTAGAACCTTTCTGTCATACAATGTCCACGGTCTTCTGCATTTGGCAGATGACGTCAACCGTTTTGGCGGCTTAGATTCATTTTCAGCTTTCCCATACGAAAGCAATATGTTATTTTTCAAAAAGTATTTTAGAAAGCCGTGCCAACCACTGCAACAGTTCGCCAATAGATTGGCTGAACTTGAACTTCATGGTCGCAGGGAAAGTGCTGGTGATTCTTCCACCACTCTCCATGCTTCTATGCAGTTTCGCACTGCTAGTGGCGCGATTTTTTACCGTAAAATTCGATTCAGTAATTTATTACTCACTACAGCAGATCGTGACAATTGCTGCATTTTACGCAACGGCTCAATTTGCATTGTTTCGAGTATTTTTCCTTATGAAAATACTTTCAGATTAGGATTAAACCGGTTTCAAGAAGTAGATTATTTTTATGATATTCATGTAAAGTCACTCGAATTAGAAATTTTTAAATGTGCCACTTTGAGCACTGATGTAATCGTTGCTAGCCTGGAAGACGTTAGGGCAAAATGTTTCAGAATGCCCTTTATCTGTCACTCACACATCATTTGCTTCAACGCGAATGGTGTAACAGTAATAGTTAACGAGATATTATCCAATGAAGAACGAAAATTGGTTTCGATAATATCTCGTTAACTATTACATTTAGGACATATGGAGGTCAATACATTTTTACTCAGAATTCGATGGTCTATCGATTCATGATACAGAAAGTAGATGTTTCCATTTAAAAAGATCAAGGTGACCTTGAAATGTCCTCTATGCCTCCACCCTCGCAGAAAATGTTTCTGTCACGACATGTCCCCCTCTGTACCGTGCAAATTTTGTTCATAACATTTTTCCATATTATTACAAATAACGGAGATATTCAAGGTGGACATAGTTATTGCCCCACCCTGTATATAGATTTAGGTCCATGTAAAGATTGTAACGTTTTTGTCATTTACAATAATAAAGGATAGTAATAATAAATAAAAATTTTAATATTTATTATTCCTTGTGCCATTGTCCCTGTGTCTTCACCAACTCCTTGCGGCGTATTTAATATAATAACTGATTAATTAAATAGATGAGGTTGAAATCAATGTTCTAGCATTAAAATAGATGTAGCTATATAAAAAATATAAATTTTCTTTTCCTTTATACGACAGTTTGGTTTTCTGCATGGGAACATTTTAATCTTAGCTTCCATCTCTTGCAATCGATGCAGAGAATTTTTATTTTACACAAAGATCGCAGTCTAGGAAAAATAATATAGATATAATAGAATAAATAAAATGGTTTATTTTTCTTTCGTTTTCCCTTCTTGCATGAGACTGAATATTCATTCAAAAATCAGTATTGTCGGTAAAAAGGAAAACTGTCACATATTTGTACAATAGAAATTTACTTTAGCGACATCTGCCATATTAGTGCGATCTGCCCTTACCGACGGCGCTGCCCTGTATAACGTCAATCGCCGTGTAGAATATATAATAATTTTACAAATAAAATAACGTGTCACTTCTTTAGGATTTATTAGAATCTAGTCGTTTTTATTAAATCAATAAATTGGTTGATAGGAAACGAGAAACAAAGTAAGGGTTATTAAAATAAACAAATTAATCGATACAATTACAGAAATCTACATTATCTACATCCGCATTAGTCAGTGCGACCGTGCTGCCATCTTGCGGAGAAGCGGAATTCAGGACAGAGTTGCCTTCCAGCTGGACTGCAGAAGCTGCCTTCCACGTGGCCTGCATCCATATGGCTCCAGATTCTGGGCTACTGCGTTCATTTTCAGCACTCCAGGTGGAGTCCATTTGGTTATCAGGGATACTGCAGTATATGCAAGAAGAACAATCACCACGAAAAGGACTGTTATTTCCGAAATAAAAGCAGACGCAGCATAAGAAGCAACCTGATCTCTTTCCTAACACGAGATACAACCACCAAAAATTGGATTGTGGATACGGGAACAACATCACATATGGTGAACGACAGAAGCCTGGTAACCAATATGAAACAAATTAATACTAAAATAGAAGTGGCAAAGATAGACGAAACCATGACTGCAGAAGGAATCGGACAATGTGAACTCCGACAGTGCAACCTGACGGAAGTGGTACACGTTCCTGATCTGGCAGGAAATCTGTTGTCAATGACTGCAATAACAGAAACCGGAGGAAACGTGAAATTCTTAGGAGATAAAGTAAAAATTGAGAAAAATGGAACTGAGATTGTGGGACAAAAAAACGAAAAGGGTGTTAGGTGCCTGTGGTCTGTCTCAAATAAAACTCTTGTAGTCTATTTTTGTTAACCTTTATTGCACATTCGATGTCTATCGGTGGACGGCTTGCTGTAGACTGGTTTCTGTTTTCTCTCTCATCGCCTCGCGTCTTTCTTTTCTTAATTCAGGCATACCACACATTCTTTCTTCGCGTCAACCGTTCAGTCATTGATCATACATTCTCATCAGCCGTACCACTCACTCGATATTTACATTTCATTAACACCGCTACAAGGGCCTATTTGAAATAAATCTAGGAAGGAAACGAGAGCAATCTTCATACCTGGTCGCATCGGAAGGCTCAGTTGAAAAATGGCACCAAAGACTAGGGCACTTAAGCAGAAAAGGTATGAGAAAATTAATTGACATATCTGAAGAAATGAACATAAATAAATCTGATGTGGATAAATTTGTTAAAATATGTGGTACATGTTGTAAAGCAAAACATTCAAGAGAACCTTTCAGAAACGACAGAACAAGGGCGATACGACCACTGGAGTTGGTGCCAGTGATGCCAAAATCGTGGAACTTTCCCCTCCTGCGGCATAGCCGGCTGGGCCTCCCACTCTGGCATACAGTGATGCCGAAATCGTGGTACTGTGGTACGAAGCCGTGGTACTAGACCTCCCCACTATGACTTACCGTTGCCCCTACAGTCCTCCTCCGACGCGCTCGCGCGCTACACTCTCCACCGTACCTCTACTATGTCCGCGTGCGCTGCTTGTGCGTTTGCGCCAGCCACAATCTATTTATATAGCACTAGGGCCATTACGGGGAGCGAGGAGCGAGACGCATAGAGCCGACGCCGACCACTGCTTTACGGAAACGAAACTCAAATTCGGCCGTCGAGCGTATGAAACGCAATCTGGAGCTACCCTTCGAGTCCCCGTGCAGCGATGTTTATTTTCATTTGTAATTAATTTTTTAATTACATATGTTAACATTCCAAAAAATTTAAAATGTAAAAACTATGTTAAAAATATATATCCATTTTACATAGAAACGTTTTATTACTGAAAAAACTGCATTAATAAACATTGGTATATGGGAACCGATTGTTGGTATTTATTGGGATTGATTGGAGAATACGAAAATACA
>CM052204.1:16344435-16356302 GCA_028455805.1 Lasioglossum figueresi
ATATGTACAATACGGACGTACCTTTCCTTTTGGATTCCGTTTGAGTGGAGATACATCTGATGGCTCTCCTTGGTCCATTTTCTTTCACAAACAAACACTAAAGAAAATCGCGGAAAAAAGAGCGAAAAGTAGCTTGCGTGGTAATACGTATGATGGTACACTGCGGTACACCCAGTATACTGCGAATGAGGCAGTTTGCAGCGCGTTGCGTCGCTTCAGTGTCACTGCGCGCATGCGTTGTGCATTGGAAGTTCTACCAATCACGGCGAAGCTGCGCAGCGAACAACGAAAACCGGTCATTCGCCAAATCCTTTCTCTCATGAGACAGACTTTACATGTTCGACGAACATAACCTCCATCATCTGATTAGAATGTACCTTCTCCTTTTTACAGACTTTCGCAAGGTGCCCCGAGACACCACAATTTTTGCACCGTATACTGCGATCTAACTTACAATTGGTAGCATAATGATTCGCGCCGCACCTGAAACAAACGCAATTAGTCGCTGTTCGAGGAGAATCGTGTAATGGCCTTGCGTATGTAGCACGTGGTTGAGCGTCTGTTTCATTCGACGCTGGCTTCGTCCACGCTTCTTGGCCCTTCCTGTCTATCGTTGCCCTCTTTATTTGAGTCGAATTCGCGTAGTCCACTCTGGCATTTCCCGCTTGTAATTGCGTCGCGTCTTTTTCCGACAATTCCATTGACGTGGCAATTTGTACTGCCTTGTCATAATTTAAATCTTTCGTTTCTAACAGACGCGCTTGTGCCCGTTTACTCGCCAATCCGAATACAAATTGATTTCTCAAAGTCGTTTTTAAATAATCGCCGGAATTGCAATTTATACTTAGCTTATGTAATGCTGCAACGAATGTCTGTATGGTTTCACCTTCAGTTTGTTTACGTAGATGAAATCGGTAATTTTCCACAATCTCCAATGGCGTCGGCGCGTAGAATTCTTCTAGTTTCGTAGTCAGATTCTCGTACGTCTGCTTGTACGGATCCTCCGGAGCCAGCTTGTCACAGATCAAATCGAATGCTGCAGCCCCGATGTAATGTAGTAAATATGCTACTTTACTATTTGCTTGTACATTGAACACCGTAATGGCTCCCCCGAAATGTTGTAGCCATCTTCTCCAGTTTGTAACGGTCGGATCGAATATATCGATGCTGAACGTGCCTTGCAAAATCACTTCTACCATTTTTTTGTATTATGTATGTAACGTACAGCACTTTGTATTGTAAAATAACGTATGTATGTATGTAATCGGCACTCGTATCTTTCTTAATCCGTTCTTGTTCCTTTTTGGGGAACACGTGTTCGACTTGAATTTTAACCTTCGTATATACGTTTTCACAGTCTCGGAACCTTTTCGCTAATTTGCGACTCTTTTTCAATCCACCATCCTCGTCGCCAATCTGTAGCGTATGTGGATGTATGAATTGAGACTGGAAATGTATGATCCTTCACCTACTATATTTCTTAATACCCAAAAAATACTACAGTAATATATTCGCTATTACAACCGGAGCAAGACACGTCTAACGCACGAATCGCCAGGATTTACAATCGAGTATGATCCTCTAATTATTCGGGATCGCGACAGGTGGCGTAACTCGCCTTCGGACGCAACCGTCCTAACACTATGAACAGCAAAATTTATATAGTTTTGATAGACGAACAATTAACTAAATTTGGACAATTTCCGGGGAAAATTTTACATTTCAGCAGGATTTTGCAAATGTGCATACTGCAAAATCCGTTAAGCAGTACTTTGAGCAAAACAAAATTAGTGTCTTCAAGTGGCCAGAGAGATCGCCAGATGTCAACATAATTGAAAATTGTTGAGCACAACTAGCAAGATATGTTTATAAAGGCGGAAGATAATTCCAAAGCCTTGCAGATTTAAAAACGTGCATAGAACAAAAATGGACGAAAATACGGCCAAAATATATTAAGTGTAGAACGGTCGAGAGGTTAAAAATAAACGGGAGTCAGTTTTAGCAGTGGATGAAATATATATTTGAAGGGGTGGTTACGATCGGCTAGACATGCTAGGACTTGGCTGTTACTCGGAGTTGTTTTTCGACGCTACTTTGATTACTCCCTGGTTGTTGACACGCTGTGTCTTTTATACCTATCCCTAAGTGGGCGTTTTCTTATGACACCCAATCGCTTAGGTGTTTTGGTCAAAAAACCCGCCCTCCGAAATCAGTGGAGTAAGGGAAGGTCATGACCGTAGGGTTATTGTCGTCTCTAGCTTTTCATCAACCATCTGGGGTTTCGTCCGGGGTACACGAGTTTTATGGTGCGTTCGTCACTAATAAACTTGGGACTCTTGGCAAATTTAGTAAATCGTTTTAAGTCCCCCAATTGACTAAATGTCACGTCTGCACCATAAAACTCGCTTCCCGTCTCTTTGCTCGGACCTTCCACCCCTACTTCGGTCCTTCTACCTAAAAATTGCCTACATAAGAAACTCTTTAAGTCACTTACGAAACGTATGTTGGCTATTCTGGAAAATAAGGCAGGCCACACAAAGTATTAAACACAATGTTATATATTTTATGTACGTAAATTACGTTTTTTTTGTATATGTGCCATCATTTTGTCGTGCCGATTTTTGTTTCCATAAACAAACGGACATTTTCTTTAATTTCATTGTTTGTAATGTAATTTATTTTGTAATAAATATGTATAAGTACCAAGAAAGACTAGATTTATTATGTCAAAATGATGAAAACATTGAATTTTCGTGGTGTGCCATCTTTCTGTTGCGGACTGTACAACACTATCATTTATTTTCATACTCAAGGAATGACGTCGTGACACGATAAAAGCAAGTGATAAAGTAAACACGAAACAAAAGTAACTTATGAAGTAGTATTCAAATATATTAAACAAATTCATTTTTGTTTTATCGATTATACTATTTAAAATAAACCAACAAAATGTGCTTATCAGAAGTGCTTCGAGGATTGGAAAAACGCTGGCACAAATATATTATATCTGAGGGGGATTACTTTGAAGCGGACAACATAAATATTGATGAATAAATAAATATTTTTTGATAAAAATAAAAAGTCACCTTACTTTTTGATCACACCTCGTATATACAAAAGTTTCAAGATGATCGGATTGGTGGAACATAGTTAAATATTGAAAAACAAATGAAATTACGACATTATAATGTAGGAATACTATTAGTGGTAGATTTGAGTAGCGATTATATGTATTTATTATTGATTCTAAGATACTCTGGCTACGACTCTCACTGTGGCACTCTTGCACTCATTCGGTTTCTGTGCGACTCACTCTTAAGACTTTTCGATCATTGTGTTGGGTCTTGGGTCTCCAACGTTCGCTCGATCTTGAACTCAAAATCACACACACCCGCTGCATCGCGCTCGGCTGTCTTATGTCATTCTTCGAAATCATTCTCGATATTTATTGCTCAGTCTAAACACTCGGCCCAAATCCTTGTTGTTCACACGTTACGCACGAAACGGCGCCCGTTGTTATTATATAATAACAATGTTATAAGAACATTACAGCTTCTTCCCTGAAGTTGTTCTACAACGGTTTCGGTGGCATTTACAGATTGTCGTTATTTCAAAGAACATGGATGTCCTTTGCAACTGTTTGAAGATTTAATTTAACTAAATTAAAATTAAATTAAATTATCAAATGAATCGTTAAGCGTTTCGAAGACATTGGCCACGTGTCACAGAATACTTGTATTGCTAATACTGACGATGTGAATCGGTGAACATAGAACAAGTTGACATACCATTTTATCAGAACAGTTTAAACATACGTAGCTCCCCGACGATTATTAAGCTGTTTCTCTACTTTTGTCCTTCTCTAAATTGCAGAAGCATTCCGGAAATATGTTTTAGTATATTATGGCTGATCTGAAACTATTCACAAATCCAATCTCAAGATTCCTATATCTTGGATCAACAACTCACTAAAACGTAAGCAATATGCCAGTATCGGTGTGTGGCACAAACTAATCAGTTGAGCACGCGAAATGGGAAGCTTTGACTAATTTCTCCACCAATATAACTACCCAAATGGAATATCTATAAAATACATTGGCTGGTCCTACTACCAGAAAAACAACACATTGTCTGAATAAACAAAAAACAGGCTACGAAATAAATTCATACGAAACAATGTTGCAGCAAAAGATGCCGAAATCTTCCTAACCAACCAGAGCCAATGAAATCAAGAGACTACACCTACTTTGATGGAACTAATTGGTCTAAAAGGTAGCAATCGTGCGGTTCAACGCAGCCAAAAAGAATCCAACTACCGAAACCACGGTAGGATTAAAAAATGACGAGCGAAATTCCAAAGAAGACTTTAAGAAAGTAAGAAGCCTACCAATTATACTACCTGGCTCGTCTCGGGTCACGTGTGTTGTGGCTATTGGCGGTACCGATCTCATCCACAAGTTCATCGCATGTGAAACATCTTCAAGGAAAACCATCGAAGCAGAAGCAGAATCAAATGGACCTGTAAAGTGAGATGAATCTGTCGCGCTAACGTAGTTATAAATCAATATAGTAACTACATCGTTCAATACCAATTTCGAGTTTCGAACAGATAACCGATTGGCGATTACTGAAGACCCTCGATGTGTCGAGCACGAATGCGACACTCGTTTCTCTCCATCACCCAAAGTTTTTGAAAAATTTCAATTGCATTGCGATTTTACTCATCCGTTGTGGAAACGTTTTTCGTTTGCAATTAAATATTTTTGCATGCAACGAGCAACACCTGACGGCGAAAAAAGGATTAGGAGAAGCAAACAGCTTATTCTACGTATCCATGTAACCCATTCAGTTTGTCAGCGTACATCATACATTGTCGGTAACGAATTTCACTTCGACGAAATCTATATGGAAAATGTTTTGAACTCGATGCAGACGAAATAGTAACTAATCTATTATTTTTACGAACGACCGGAACGGTTATCCATCCTTTGACTTCCAATAAACCATAAAGCGTTCTGCTGAAAACAACATTCATAGAAGAAATCAGAGGTACTTTCTAAACAATCAGTGATTTCGCGCCATGTTGAGACAACATATTCAAACTTCTTATCCATCAATTCGTTGAATTCTGTTCTGCTAATAAATCGAAAAGTTACAATTGAAAATTACAAAAGACTCGGATGGTTTCTAAGAATACAGAAATTATGAAGTACGCGATGTAACGTGGAAGCCAAACATCGCCAACTATTTCAAACAGCAACACCAAATTTACAACTAACTCACCACAAATAAACCTATCCAAGTTAGAACCATGTTCTGCACTCGGTATCTATCGTCGGAATGGAAAAATCTAAGTGTCAACTCAAAGTATACCTCTTTGCTTATAACCCGACACTTGCACGCATCGGAATTCGACATCATAATGATCACGTAGATATATGTGTCAACCACCTTCAGATCAGATTCAACAAATCTGTTTTCATCAGTTTCAATGATAGTGGACGATGTTCAGAAAAATGAGGATGGTGAAACGATTCCGACTTAACCATTGAGTCGTTTATGGAATTATAGCCTCTATGAGCCTGCGTTCGTGTATCTATAACTACGACGTTGTGCCTGTAGTTCGAATAAGACAGGCTTAGTTATAACTGAGTGATATCAGTTCGTTTAACTGACGCCGAGACGAGAGATTCTCAGGTACAGGATGCGCCGTCATCACGAAGGATCAAACGATAAAGATACAACTTCCAAAACGAACGTCAATCTTCTGAATTGGAACACACGCAGTTTTGACTGGTATGAAACTTGTATACCCGAATAACATTCGCATCCTAGTCATATACTCGGAAGCCTTAACAGTCTGTAATATTAATCAAGGAATACAAGAAACTACATCAAAAATTCTTCAAAACATACAAATTCTAACAACAATGTTGATATGTCGATTCCATCACTATAAGGCGTAGCCCACAAGGAACAAGCAGACGCCGATACCGAAGAAGATGAATGGAGTAAGAATTGTGATTTAACAAAGAGAGCAAACGCATTCGATACCATCACCATTCACGACAACATCTTCGATAAAATTGTTCGACTTTATTGCACGTTTTGAGAAAACCAATCAACGACGACTAATATACCATACAACACATATTTACCATACGAGTGCAAATAAATCGGGCATCAAAGAAAAGCATCAGCAGAGAACTAGATACGCCGCTAATATCTGAGAACCACATGTAAATCGCATTCAAATTGCTTCAAAATTTGAATGCACGAGTATACTATAAAATACTAAATCTTTCGTAGTATCATATACTATATGATAATAATTCTCATAAAATGTGTATTTGTCAGCAAAAACGTTCACCTGTTTACACTTTGGCAACTAGTTCGCTGAACTGATTGGTGGAAACAACTTTTCTAGCTTCCAAACAGTGTTTTATACGGTGCAACTAACATTTCATTTAACACGTTGGACGGCACGCCGCGTCGCGTATAATGTGCTATAATTTTCTTCACATTTATTAATTAGAATTCGTAGAGTGTGGCGTACATGCGTAGACAAGCAAAATAGGCGTTTAACGTGTTAAAACAGTTTGTGGATCGCGTTTGAATTTCGATCACACATTTTCATATAAGGATAGACAATAGTTATTTCTCATCAGCATTTATTTCTTGTAAAGTCAGCAAAAAAGTCTTAGGGGACTTCTTTCAGCTCCCACTAATACGTATGAAAAATACAAGGATTTGTATACGAACAGCTACATTCTTTGCACAGAAAAACCTTGAATCTTCGAAACGTTTAATAATATGTGTCATTTTGCATTGCAAACACAAAAACGTGATTACAGTTTTCTGCATTTAAATTTTGAGAAACATCTCGTACAATTTTAATTTCCTTTTCTTACACGCGAATACTACGCGAACTACGCGTGAAGGCTTGTTCGGCGCGATTTCGATGTCTTCACGGAAGGCGTACGCGGGCTTGACATTCTCGATAGAGACAACGCGCGGGCTCGACATTCTCGATAGAGACAACGCGCGGTTTGCCGTTAACATCTATCTCAAGCGCACGATCGTTCGGACGTCTTAATACCTTGTACGGGCCTGAATATGACCGTTCGAGCGTCTTTTTGTCGGTGCCGGCACGTAAGAATACGTGCGAACAAGTGTTCATGTCTTTAAATAAGAAAACGATCTTTTTGTGGCGCTGTCCAACGGGGACAGGCTTGACTTTGCGCATATGGTCTCGGAATTCTTCGACTAATATCTTTGGGTCTGCGGAAAAGTTAGCGGAGAGTACGAACTCTCCCGGAATTCGCAACGCCGCGCCATACAAATATTCAGCGGGTGATGAACCGGTGTCCATCACGTTGTTTCGAAGTCCGAGCATTACAGTGGATAACACGCGTGACCACGTAGGGTTCGCGTGACACATTATCGCAGTTTTAAGGCAGCGGTGCCATCGTTCGATTATCCCGTTCGAAGCTGAGTGATAGGCGGTCGTTCGAATCCGGTGATATCCGGATAATTGCAGCAGTGCAGTGAAAAGTTCCGATTCAAATTGACCACCCTGGTCGGTAGTGAGGGTTTCGGGCGCGCCGAAACGCGAAATCCAATGGTCGACGAACGCTCTACACACGGTTGTCGCTTCTATATCCACGAGCGGAACTGCCTCGGGCCATCTCGAAAAACGATCGATCATGGTCAGGCAATAGCGCTGGTCCTCCGAAACCGGCAACGGGCCGACAATGTCCATATGGACGTGCTTGAAACGCTCATCAGGGGCTATGATTTCCGCTGGCTTCACGTGATTGTGGCGAGTTACTTTCGATTGACTACAATCTAGACACTCTTTTGACCACGTCGCGATGTCGCGATGCATCTGCGGCCAGACGTATCGCTTTCGGATCACGCGGTCAGTGACCTTCGCGCTTGGGTGCGCGATCCTATGAAACTTATCAAATATGGCCTTACGCAACGGGCCCGGAACGTATGGCCGGAGGACTTCCCCCGTTAAATCGCATACGATCGCAACGTGTGTGGGTCCCCACCGAATTTTCCGTAGCGCTAGCGAATGATCGGTGGAGGTCAATAACCCTTTCAACTCGTCGTCGGCTTCCTGGAGCTTCGCAAGCTCTTCCAAAGAGACATCCGCGGCGAGGTGCAAGGTGTCAACGCGTGACAGCGAATCGGCGACTATGTTTTCGGAGCCGGGAAGGTGCTCGATCTGAGTAATGAATTGAGATATGAACGACAATTGTCGTAATTGACGAGGTGACGCCTTGTCGGCGCGTTGCCGAAACGCGTAAACAAGGGGTTTGTGATCGGTCACAATTGTGAAATTTCGACCTTCTAAGAAGTGTCTGAAGTACTTAAGAGCTTCGTAGGCTTCGTAGACAGCAGTCAATTCGCGATCATACACACTATAGTTGCGTTGAGTCGGAGTAAACTTGCGAGAAAAGAACGCCAACGGTTTTCATAAATCTTGGAATCGTTGCTCTAATGATGTGCCCATTCCAATTTCGGATGCATAAGTAACGAGACGCGTTACTGCATTAGGAGCGGAGTGATTCAGCAAGGTCAGATTTGACTCGCGAAAACGCTTCCTCAGAATGAGAAGTCCAAACTATCTCGCGTTTGTCGTTCTTTTTCGACTCGCAGAGGTATTCGTGCAAGGGGTGCCTGCACGTCGGCGGCATGACGAAGACTGCGTCGATAGAAATTGACCATTCCGAGAAATCTGCGGAGGTCAGTTACTGTCTTGGGCTTAGGAAATGCCTGTATCGCTTTTACTTTTTCGGGAACTGACCCGTTTTCTGGTGCTGACCCGTTCCTATCGATTACGTGTCCCAAAAACTCGAGTTGGGATTTCCCAAATTTGCATTTTTCGAGGTTCAAATGCAATGAATGTTCTTGCAAACGATGCAGAACGGTGCGAAGATGACTCTCATGTTCCTCGAGGTTCGAGGAGGCGATGAGAATATCATCAATATAGGCAAAAACATATTCCAGATCTCCTAGAGCGCGGTAAATGTACCGCTGGAATGTTTGCCCAGCATTTCGAAGACCATAAGGCATTACATTGTACTCGAGAAGTCCGAAAGGAGTTATAACCGCGGTCTTAGCTATATGCGACGGCGCGACCGGAATCTGTTGATACGCTCTATGAAGATCGAGCTTGTTGAAGATCGTCTTCCCGTGCAAGTTGACTGAGTAGTCGTGCAGATGAGGAACCGGGTACATATCAGGAATAGTCGCTGCGTTTAAGCGACGGTAGTCATCACATACTCGCCAGCCCCCGTCCTTCTTGGGGACAAGATGGATAGAGATAGCCCATGGGCTGCTAGATGGGCGACACGTTCCGTCGGCAACGAGCCGTTGGAATTCTGCTTTGACCACCTGCAGCTTATCGCGCGTCAATCGTCGCGCACGCTCGGCAACGGGGGGGTCCCTCGGTCACAATATGTTGTAACACGTCGCGAGGCGAATCGCATTTCGACTGCGACGGTCCTAACACTCCCGGAAACTCGGAGAGTATCCCCGCGAAAGGAGACGTGGGATCGACCAATTTTACATTGATCAATGGCGAAGCTCTAACTGTGCAGACAGTGAAGATTCGCGTCAACGGATCGACCAATTTACGATGACGCAGGTCTACGAGAAGACCGTAGTGATTTAGAAAATCCGCGCCTAATATCGGGTACGGAACCGCGGCGATGCAAAAATTCCAAGTGAATGCGCGACGAAGGTTCAAATTCAACGTGAGTCGCTTCTCTCCGTATGTCTGAATAGGTGTCTCGTTCGCCGCGAATAATTTCAGATCGGCCGCACGGTTCCTGTTAGCACTGTTCGCGGGTATAACAGGGATATATTGGCTCCTGTGTCGATCAGGAACGAGAGACCGAGATCGCGGTCACGAACATGGAGGCGATGAGACTCGGCACCCAGCGCGCTTGCCTCCGCGCGGCTAGTGCAGATTAGTTTTCCGCCCGCCATGTGCGGTGTTTGATGCAATAACGTGCATCATTCCCATATTTCCGGTGCAGCCGGCATATCACGCGCGACTTGGATCGCGAAGTCTCACTTCCGCGGGAAGGGGTTCTGCGTCGCGAGGATTTCGCTTCACCAATTTCGTCAATTCGGCTAGTTGCGGTGCGAGGCGGTCCACTTTCTCTTCCAATTCGCGATTTGATAAGCCCCGAGGCGTGACGGAGGAAATCACGGACGCGTCAGGGCCCGATGCCTCGGAATCGCGTCTAGAATGGTCTTGAAGAGAACAGGAGGAAATGCACGTGGCTGAGCCCGATGCTTCAACGACCTTGTCGGCGAGTTCCGCGAACTCTTGAAGGTCGGTGATTTTCGACATTGCTAACACCGCCCGTATCTGCGTAGGGAGGTACTCCATAAAAATGGCGCGAATGATATCATCGCTGCATGACCCGTCGTTCAAATTTCTAAGGCGCATAAGAACTCGCGACGGTTTTCCGTCCGTTATGACTTCGCCTTTGAGAAGTCGGCGAAGACGCGCCTCCGCGGACGTTGAGAAACTCGAGACGATTCGCGCTTTTATGAGCTCGTACAATTCGGGCGACTGCGCTCGTGTAGACAACTAGTGTGAACCCGGCCAGAGCGAAGGTGACTCGGGTATGCGTCCTCGCCGCGAAGGCATACGCTACAGTTACATTCCATCTACTTTTAGCGAGGCGTCTCCTCTGCCAAGAAGAACGGGCGATGGAAAAAATCCAGCAGTGCCACTGAGACGTATCAGTGGACGAGTTCTTTAGCCGCGAACGTTTGAGGGAGAATAAATTCTTTCTCAACCGTTCACGCACATAGGGAACCACGGGTAGGCGAACTCGCTGCGTGCCGCTCGCACGCACACCCTGACCACTGTTGATTTTTTTAAAAATTTTCTGTAAGGGAAAAACTTGGTTAGTAATACTTCCATTTTTCCCTACATCTCTCCTCGGACGACCGACACGGCAGTGGTCCGTGCCTTCACGCGGATCTGCCGTGCCATGCCGGGTGCTACGACACACCCGGTTGGTCTCCGTACGCTCCCTGAAGCTATCTTATTTATAATCGCTTTACAATTTTTCTCCTATAGTTAGCACTTGTCCCTGCGGACGACCGGCCCGGCAGTGGTCCGTGCCATTGCGCGGTTCTGCCGTGCACTGCCGGGTGTTCGCATCACCCGGTGGTCTCCGATAAGTTCTGTAGCTATCTTAACTCTACACTTGTGAACTTTTCACTTTCTCTTTTTCTCTTCTCACTTCACTTCACTTCGCTACACTCCGTGTCCCTCAAGTCTTTGGAGTCCTTGTAGTCTTTATCGTTTAGACTGGAAGAGTCTAAACTCGCTTAAGCCAAATGGCTTCTCGACAAAAGTCTCTGAGAGCGGAGAAGGCCTCTGGGGACGACACGAACGCGCGTGCCGCCTCCGGCCATCTCCACTTCTCTGTCGGCACTGCGCTCCTCAGTGCCTCTCTTTGGGGTGTGAAAATATCACACTCCAGCAGGAAGTGCTCTACGGTTCCTTCTTCACAACCGCAGGCACATTCGCTGCTTTCGATGACTCCGTATTGCTGCAGTCGGACGTTGAACTTCCCGTGTCCAGTGAGCGCCTGCGTTACGTAGTGGCTTGGCTTGATCCACGTTGCCGTCATCCGTTCCTCGACTGTCCTGAAGAACGTCTTCGTCATCTCGCCTTTCTCGGAGGATGCCCATCTTCTCTGCCATTCCTCGTAGGCTTCTACCTGCAACAAGTTTTTCGCTTTGTCGTCTCCCGCGCGTACGACAATGTTCCCGAACCTAGCGTCCATTCCTCTTCTCGCTTTGAAGAGTGCCCTGCGCTGTCTGAG
>CM052204.1:16368455-16388864 GCA_028455805.1 Lasioglossum figueresi
CTTTGTTTATACCAGGTTCTATGTCCAGTGCCTACTCACTCCACTGGCGACCGATGCCGCGCCGCGCCGAAGGCAGCGATGATTGATCCCGGCTCGGGTATATCGGTGTAAACACCACACATTGACTCGAAATTTTCAACTTTCTTATTTTCATTATTTTTTTAATGAAATTTCACTGCCGTATTTCTGGCAATTTTCTGATTAATATAAGACCAAACACGATATAATTCCAATTGTATTTAGTGGTTAAATTGACGATTCAAGTTTCGGTCGCAAGGAACGACAGCGTATTGGAAAGAAAGACACATCGGAAACTTCGGTTTCTCCTTTGAATTTCATTCTTCCTTCTCTATGTTCGGCTTCTCCTTTGAATGTCATTCTATCCTTCTCTATGTTCGGCTTCACCTTTGAATTTCAATCAATCCTTCTCTATGTTCAGAATCGCCTTTGAAGTAACAAAAATACGATCATACATGTACACACCAATCTTGCTGTCATATGACATTATTGTAATATGGTGATGGGATTTAAGAACTAACCATAGATAATGCAACGAGTAATGAATGTGCAAAAATCATTCGATCACATTAATCAACATTTTCCAGATAGTAATATTTCCAGAAATGGTCTTTTTAATGAGGCATCATTATTAAAAAAAATATATTGATAAGGAAAAGGTTAAATCTTGGGCATAAGCAAAAATCTCAATAGAGAACAAATGGTTAGAAATATTTCATCATTTTTAAACAAACTATGTTCCATACACAATAATATATTAAAAATTGTGGAATACGCGCTGTCCTTACCAGGAATTTAATGCCGCGATTGAACGCGTTTTTTTTCTACCGTAAATACAGATTATTAGTAATTGAAAGCCATATTACGTGTAAAATATAATTTAACAAATTCTTGCGAAAAATTTCATGACGCTTTAAACGACAGCAATCTACTAAAAAAAATGCACTCAAATGAGAAACATGCGAAAGAATAAAGAGTTTTTAAAGATTTATAATAGTACATATATATATATATATTTATGATATTCGTAAATTTTACATGTGTTGTAATTTAAAAATATATAATACAATACAATTTTTGTGCTCTTTGATAATAAAATTTTGTTGCCCTAGAACAATTTTTTCAACAAAATCCTTACAGTACACATGCAAATTCAAAAATCTTAATCAGGTACAAAGTTACAAAATATTATTCATTTTACTCGGAATAGTTTATGTTTATACGATATTCATTAAGGTAGGAAAGATCTCTCATATTTTGGCTCTAGATGTTTTAATAATAAAAACATCTACACACAGCAATAGTCAACAATAGTCAACAGCAATAGTCAAATATCGATAACACGTCGAACTACGATGAATTCCGATAATAAAATCAATCTGAATAATTCGCATTTCATTACGTATTCGATAAAACCTGACGATTCGGTATTCAATAAAATGCAATCAGTCCAGTTTTTTGTCGGGAAAATTCGTAAGATTCTGATCGAAACACTGAAGAAATCAAATCTTTTGCAAAACTAATAAAGATAAAAGAATCGGAATTGTAGGACTTACCATAATGAAGATGCTTTCGTCCAGATCTTTGGGGAATCCGACAGGAAACACTACGCGACTTTAGATTTGAGGATTCCGACGACTATATCAGAATGACTACATCACGACGACAGCCAACACCGGAATGAACGCGCCAATTTCGTTTATCTGGTAGCCGGGCAGCATGGCGGTTGAGTGCGTGCGAATACATACCACCATCGGCGTAAAGGTGAACTACGAAGACAGACAGAGAGACAGATATGTTTCTCGCAGGAGAGACAAAGACAGAGAATACGAAACAGATTGTTTTTTCAGTAACAAAATTTTTTATTGTTTTTATTCTTTGTGTTGAAATATTCTTTGAATTATTGTATCGTACAGAGCCCTTTTTTGCAATTTGTCTCTTGAAACTTTATACACAATAATAATGTACGTTTTTATCGAAGAAATTTTAGTATGTCATCCTGAAATTCTGTATTCCGTAATTTTTTAAATATTTAATAATAGACTATTAATGTAATGTAATGATAGAAAATTAATGTAAATAATCTTTTAATAATAGAAAATTAATGTAAATAATATTTTAATTAAATATATTAGAGTGGGTAAGGTTTAACTTCTCTCTCTCTCGTAAACACAATTTCGAATATCAGTGACATAACCTATAAACGTTCGTAACACGTGCTCGCTACTGTCAAAACAAACATGAATTTGTTTGTAATAAATAGGTAAATTTCATAGTAAATAAATGTATAGTATAGTTAAAATCATTATTATCGTTATATTTTCATTCCCGCTGGCAGAATTTTTTGATTGGAAAAATGTATCTGCCTTTCTTTCTTGTATATAATAATCTAAGCAACATTCATCCACAGATATGAAGGTGAAAAGGAGCAACAAGATGAAAACGAAAAGCATCATTTATCGGATTTATTGAAACGAATAGAAGAGCGCAAGCTACAAAGGGCAACTGAAAATTCTTCAGGTGTTAAGAAGTCTAAAAAGAAAAGAAACAAATTAGAAAATGACATACTTGATACTAGTTCAGAACAAAATGATTCTATCTATGAAAACTCTACACAGAGTAATATCGAACAATGCGAAACAGAAAATGTGAACCAGCAGAAGACGTCCAAGAAGAAGAAAAAGAAAAAACATAATGTTCAAGTTGAAAAGAATGAGATTAATGAAAACAAGGGTAAAGATGCAGAAAATGATGGTGTAAATGACCAAATCAATGAATCATCTGCTATTGACTCGAATAAAGTACAAAAACAAGTATCGGAACATCAGAACGACTTTACGATTCTGGGCGCAAAGACTAAGAGAAAGAAACTTGAAGTGAAGAGGGTATTGCCAGACTGGCTGGCCAATCCAGAAGTTATATCAATGGAATTAAATAGTGGACCGAGCTTAGAAAAATTTAATACCATTCTAGACTCTAAGTTAGTTGAAGTTTTGAGAAATAATTGTATCAACAAATTATTTCCTGTTCAAGCAAGCATGCTTTCTTGGTTGCTGAAATGTAACGAAGACAGGAAGCACGGATGGTGGTTACGCGATACATGCGTGTCTGCTCCCACTGGCAGCGGTATATGATTATTTAATTTATTTATTGCAGTACAATATCTCCTGTTACTATTATAATATTAATATTTACAGGAAAAACTTTAGCATATATTTTACCAGTTGTGCAAATATTGCAATCTCGATTGGTGCCGAAGGTGCGTTGCTTAATTGTTCTACCATCGCAGGAATTAGCAGCGCAGGTTCACAAGGTGGCAGTTATGTACACGTCCCATACGAGTCTCAAGGTTGCTCTGCTTTCTGGCGCATCATCGTTTCAGCAGGAACAAAGTAGTATTCTAAAGAGAAGTATGTATTCCCAAGAAAAGTATGTATTCTAACCACAATGAAAAGTCATTGTAAGTCACTGCATTCTACATAAATCATTTTACTTCTGTTGTTAAGCTTGCAGAGGAGAATATATGTCTGTAGTAGACATAGTTGTTGCTACAACAGGGCGTTTAACAGACCACATATTAAAAACGCCAGGACTTTCTTTCACCGATCTCAGATTTCTTATTATTGACGAGGCAGACAGAGCTGCAGATTGGCTCGAACATCTCCCTAAACACCATCATGCTCCAAAATTAAACCTGCACAATCTACGTCATTGGTTAGTCGCTTCACTACCACCTTTATGCATTGAAAATTCATTTCAATTTCTAAATTATTTATTTCTTGAATAGTAAAATTCCAGCACAGAAACTATTATTCAGTGCTACACTTTCTCAAGACCCAGAAAAACTGAATCGCTTGGGTCTGTTCCAACCAATACTGTTTACATCTGTTTTGGTATCAGACAAAGATGAGGATGTAAACCTAGACAAAGAAGTAGGCGATTTTATAGGTCGGTACACGAGTCCCGAAGAGTTAACAGAGCTTGCAGTGGAGTGTTCGGCAGAACACAAACCAATGGCAGTGTATGAGGTGTTGCTGAGGAGTAATTCAGTCCCTAAAACACTAATTTTCACAAATTCTGGAGACACTGCACACCGGTTGACAGTTTTGCTTCAGTCGTTTCTCTCTGAAAAGAACTTACAGATTGGAGAACTTTCTGCCCAGCTGATATCGAAGCAACGAGAAACTGTGCTCAACAAATTTACTAATGGAGACATTCAAGTGTAAGTGTTTAAAATTATTTTATTTATATTTCTGTGTATATCATTTGTGGTTTCTCCAGGCTTGTGAGCTCCGATGCCCTAGCAAGAGGCGTGGACATCCCAGATGTACAACTGGTTGTATCTTATGATCTTCCTAAGCATATTAAGGGTTATATTCACAGAGCAGGGCGAACAGGGCGTGCAGGCAAGCTTGGCACAGCAATATCAATTCTGACAGCAAAACAAGTAGGAATTTTCAAGCACATGTTGTCAAATGCTCATAAAGTGGTGCCAAACATTGAAAAACTGGAATTAGACTCTGTTGCGAATGCAATCAATTATTCTAACCATGTAGAAACATTAAGAGAGGAACTTGATAAGGAGAAAAGCACTAATTTGCAACGCACAAAGGCTACTAAGCGTATCCATTCTAAGATTACAAAGTGAAACCAGTTGTTCCTGTTATATTAATAAATTGATGTTTGGTTTAATTGAATTTCTTTTCGATTTTCCTAGACACTGTTATTAGGACACAGGAATTGAGTGAAGACAGTTGATAAGGTAACATCGATAATAACATTTTATTGTCTGAAGTTAATAGCATTGTACATCATGCTCGTTCTCTACCGCAGTTTATTCTATAGATATCTTTAAACTGTATGCTAACTGTTACTCTACAGTTGTGTCGTGTCGAAGGCAAGTTATTCACAATTCTAATATACAAAAGATGAAGACAGAGACATAATTACATCACTATTATTGCTGTGGGTGGTTTCTTTTCTTGAAAATACTATTCGCTGTTCAATTTGATCAAAGTTCAACGAAATGCGAACAGAAAATAAGAAAAAATTTTGAAAGCGAGCATAGTCGTGCAAATCAAGTGATTTGTTATATAACATGGTTGTTTTCACTCACGTTTGTTGCAGCATACAACGCATGACAATAGCATAGGATTACAAATTTAAGTTTAGGACATGCTTTACGAAACTATTCGTAATCTCATTTATTCGACAATATTTTCGAAACAGTTGAGTGTATGAAAAAACGTTTCAGTTAAAAGTTGAATCGTTTTAAAAGGTGTACAGGGTGTGGCCGGATTCGCGTGCTTTAGTATACGCAGGAAGTAGACTTGATTGATCATGATCGGACGCGTCAGACAATTCCTATCTGACAACATTCGTTTTTGTCAAAAACGTGGTGTCAAATGAAAAAGTATTAGTGGAGAGATTTTAGTAATTGCATCGGACAATGAGTTAAAAAAATATGTTTTTATGAAAAAATACAGTTGACTTTGAAATGACCTCTACGCAGCCATTTAGAAAAATGACTCGCGTAACACCATGCAACTTTTGTCCGAAATGTTTTTTAATACAATTGACAGTTCCGGAAGTATTTCAAGTGGTTCACCCTGTATATAAAAGACGTGCTTATTAATTGTTACTGCAATAGATTTCCGATACGAGTTCAATAGACAAAAGCGACTAAAAAGCCGAATAGAAGTTTTTCATTGCATTAACAATTGAATGAAAGCTTTATTCCCCTGCCTTAAAGTTTTTCCTTCATTTTGTTTCCACACTTTTAATCCACTGTACATGAATGTTTCACAAAAGAATGTGGAGGTGAGTTAACAATTGAATTTATTCATCTGCATTCATGCATAATATACAAAAGTATCAAGTATGCATATTTTATAATCAACTAAAATGGATACATAAGTTTGTTAAATTTCTTCATTATTTACAGAAGCAAAATTTTTTGATAAAAATAATATATGTAATCAACAATTCTAATCTTTGTATTAGTACGCCGAATTTGCAAGATCTGTACCATAGACTTCTTCTACAATACAATGTAATGCGTTGTACAATTTAATTATCAAACAGGAAATGTTAAACACATTTATTAAATACATTTCGAAATATTTGTTTAAATAATTGTGTTATTGTGGTTGGAAGAAAACTCGTGGTGCAAAATCAAGAAATCTTACTATAAAAAATGAATTTATATAAATCGATTCAATTTGTTAATTAAGTTGATATTAAAAATAATACAATATTAACGCATTGACTATTACGTCGGCAATAAATGAATAAAATACTTCGAGTTAAAAATATGAATTATATGTAGAATAAATGATTTTAATTAAATATGAGTATCATCATTTTTATTAACCTTTTTGTATGCCAAACTCAAGTAAAATCTTTCATCAATTTTGTGTATACCTTTACATTGGTTATCTTTGTTCAAAAACTTTTTAATTCAACTAATATGGGAATACATTTTCGATATCATTTGTGTATTAATAATATTCTAAAAATTTATTCAATTGATTGTCAGACTTCTCTCAAAATCTGCATAGAAAAGGGGCAAAAACAGCTTGAAGAATTGAATTCTGTTTGGCCAAAAAAAGATCAACAATGGTTTTCCATAAATTCCGTAGGTCTCGATGCACCAGCCAATGCGTTCAAAGTTCAAAGTGCAGAAACACCGGCTCCCTTCTTGAGAATAAAATCGATTTCGAAGTTCGTTGTGAGAAATCTAAAGAACGAGCAAGTTTCCACATTCACTTACAGGTAAACACGATTAAATGTTCTGTCTTTTATCAGCTTCGGTATGTTACATCCTGAGACTAGCTTACACCGCACCGTGCGTCGTATAAAACGTAGTCCCGTTCAACGTTACAATTATACAGTATATTCTATAATCATAATAATATATATCGACCTCCCTTAATAATTTGCCTTTCGTTTTAACGTTCCATCGACAACACTTACATTATTTACAATTAATATATATGCGTGTATGCGTAGCTTTTTTTGTTGTTAAAGATATTATGTACATACATAAAACATGGTCCTATATGATTCATATGTATCGTTGCTGTGTATATGTATTTTACTCCTTAGCGCCGATAAATTCGCTATGTTGTTCTTATTATTTATTAGAGGATATCCACTTATTGTTAGTAGTTTCTTTTATTCACTGTCAAGACAACGCACAAAGCAGTCTGCTCCGGCCTTAAAAATCCACCGGGGCTTTATCCCGTGTCTATTGAACCATTGACATTAGGGCTCTTACTATTCGAGTATTCGAATACTCGGAGTACTCACACAGAGTACATACGAATACGGTGGACTACACAAATATTCTGATCCAAATTTTCTTTGTACAATCGAAATTTAGTGAATATTTAATCATTCCAGTATCCGAACTTACATCTGAGTACTCGAATACCCGAATTTGAAATCTAGATTCGAGTTTTTTTTCTTGGATCTTGATTAAGCGAGTACTCGGATCGAAATACAGGAAATTTCAGTACTCAAGTATCCGAGTATCCGAATACTCGTGTATTCGAACTTGAACCTGAGTACTTGAGCAGTCGAACTAAAATTTGTGTAATCGAACATTCGAATTCGAGTACACGGATACATTCGGGTACTCGGATATTAGTTAACCGAGTATACAAGTACTCGGACACAAATGGAGTATTTATGTATCCCGATCGGAATTCAGTATTTCAATACTTGAATTGAATTCCAGTGAATGCTCACGTACTTACTTGAGTATCTGAACCTGAATCCTAGTAATCGAGTATCCGAACTGGAATTTGAGTACTTAAGTATTCGAATTCCAGTTTTTTCTCTCGCAACTAAATTGGGCGGGGACTCGAATATATTCGTATACTCGGATTTAAATTGAGTGAATATAACTCTGACTGGAATTTGATAATTGAGTATTCGAACTGTAATTTTAGTACTCGAGTATTCGGATTCAAGTAATCTTCCTGGAACTGAAATGAAATTATATCCGAGTAGTGGCATGTATTTGGGTATAAACGAGTACATAGATGTCAATGGAGTGGGTACCCGAGTACTAATCGATAATAAGAGCTCTAACAGATACCAATCGTTGGCCTCACATCATTATATACACCAGATTTTCATAACTTTATAAATTTTCTGCGAATTTTCCAACTATTGTTCCACTTCGATGATTGCACATTCTCAAAAAATATTACAGCAAACTATCATTGATATTGCCATTACATACCGACGTATTATACAATCGACTGTATTTACAAACTGCTTTCCTAAAATTCAAATTTCACCACGAGTAATCTCAAGTGCCAATGGACCAATATCCACGAGCCATTCAATATAATTGTTTATCAAGAAATGAATACATCGTTCACTTCTTTAAACAAATGACATTCTATGCAAATTTTTGGCAATTTAAATCAAGCAGAAATATGTTTATGTATTTCAAGGCTTCTGTCTCTCAATCTACGAAACGTTCAAATTTTCTTGTACAATTTAATTATGTACAGAATGACCCATTTCAATAAAATTCGATTATCTTCGAAACATTTCAAAGATATTCGAGTAGGTCGTTTTAAATGGGTCACCCGGTACGTGAATGCTTAATCGCTGTAGTGATATCTGGAAGAATACCGTGCATGCCCAGAAGGTTTTTAAGGCAACTTTCCAATCAAACAGGACTCCATTATAACGTACTTATTGTCGTGCCTTCCATTCTGCATACGGACTACCGTAGTTGCTCTACTTAACAAGCGATTCAAATCAATTTGGTCAATTCATAATTAGTTTACGCACGCTTAATTATATTATAAGTCAACTTCTTTTCCATCTGCTCTTTAATATCTAACAATTGTATAATATATGCTTGTAGGAATTCTTTGAATTTTTTTTCAGCAAAAATGGAACAGCTTTTTAACGCAAACATTTGCGTTTAAGCGTTTAAACGATTTTCAATGGAAACATTGATTTTACATTTCTACTCTTGACGTGTTCAAATCGAAATAGTGTTTTCCGAACGACAGATCGTTTAAAAGCTCGATATTTATATCCATCCGATTTCATCGAAACGGCTTTATTGCTAATGATCGTTCCGATATCGTAATCGATATTTTTTAATGGATTTTCAGTGACGTGAAGTTTCGTTCTTGCGAATGGTATTTAATAAATAATATTGATATAGTAAAATACTCACGATACCGAAGAAATCAATTGCTAGAATTGAAAAAATATTTTACTTAAAATTATATAATTAGTGGTTTGTTGTGATTTTTTTTTTGTGCAAATATAAATTATTTTGGCAAAGGTGTGTCAGTTTTTGTTTATTACGCACTATGCAACTAATATACGAAAATGCAATTTCTATGGTACCTAGCACACAATATACGAATATAAAGAAATATAGTTATATAATATATATAAATATAATTATAACTTAAACAATAAAATATGATATATTATATTTATATTTATTTTGTACACATATACTGTATAAACGTAAACGAATATAAATAAATATAAACCTTAAAATGTCTCCAATTAATCATTTAATACACTCATGATATTGTTGACTTTATTATTTGATTGAAAAGGAGGTATAATAACTATTAAATGTATTTATTAATTAGTATGATAGTTTGATAAAAAAAATTTTTTCTCGAAATACTAACATTTTTGGCAAAACGGGTGTAATAAAATAAAATTGTAAATAGTTGCAGAGTGATAGTTTTTCAAAGAATGCAGTTGTTTTTGTAATTTGCATGCAAACATAATTGACAAACTTTTTACAGCATCGATTATCAATTCCTTCTAACGCTTCTGTATGTACAAGTTTTAATAACAATGCTTTTCACAATTATTATTATGACTAAACAGAATTGTGAAATTAATTTTCTAATTCCATTGACGATTGAAACGAAGTTAATTCTACATTTTATAATAAGTTAAAAATATGTTGATTCGATGTATTTAACAAAGATGAATGTTTTAATAATATTGTATAGATAAATATTTAGTTTTACTGTACAGTCAATATTTTTTAATTCTTCCACTATAAAGAAAAACACAATTTTAAATAGAATATTTTCAACGTTCTATAAATTTACAATAAATATTCCTCAATTCCTCTATTGTAAAACTAAAATGAATACAAGTGTTTCTAATTTATAATAGATTTTTTCACTGTTTAAAAACAAAGGTAAATAGAGACTGGCATTCTGAAATAAAATTTATAAATAAGACTAGGCATCATAAGAAGCAGCAAAAATTCTAAAAGAAAATTAACAGTCACAACATTTATATTAATGTTGATGAAAAAATCTCAGGAAAAATTCCAAAGCCTTTATTATTTATGTTTATAAATGTTCTTAATAAATAATTAGTTAAGTTATTTTTTTACGTTTTTCTTAGACAACGGAAGTATGCTTGGACTTTGGCAACTCCAATGTTCATCGAAGTCTTCATATACATATAGCGTTAGGCATATTTAATTTTTTTAATATTTTTATTTTTAATTAATTTATTTATAGATTATTTAGCAAGTGATTTCTTTACTAATTATTTAAAATGACAGCTACTGAACTCGAATTAATACCATATACATCTACAACGGTAATGAAAAAATTCGTTCAATCATTTTTTTAACGAGTTCAAAATTGTCATACTGAAATTTTGTTTTACTAATTTTGCTGACAATTCTGTATTTCTTTGTTTTGGTTAATTTTTTCATGATCCAAATAACATTTAATTTTTTTAGAAAATATTTCTAATGCCGAATTAAATATGTTAATTGCTTTTTTGTAAATGTTGTTATGTTTTACATGCAAAAATTAAATAAACAGTTGTAAATTATGCGAGTCCGACGTTGTATGAGTGCAGATAGTATTTATAAATCTGAATTCTCGGAAGACTTTTTTCATGTTAGTTCTTAAACTATTTTGTGAAGAGCGTACACACTTATTGATAGTTGTTAATCACTTAAATAATAACAAATTATTAAGCTTTTATAACTTTGCAATATTTCAATTTACATCTTCACGAATTTTTTGCGCTTTAACCATAAAATTTATTCAAACAATTCTTACTGCAAAAATTCAACAAACTCTCTTGACTACAGTGATATTTCTTTCTCACTAAAAAATTATTTAGACACGTCTAAATGTTTATAATGTCGTAACAAAAATATCATCGTATTCAGGAGAGTCTACAGAATTTTTCTGTGTAAAAATTATACAAATAGCTCTTATGATTACGGCACAAAAATTTCCCAAAGATGAGAGGGTTGGTTATAAGAGCGCAAAATAGGTGTTGTAATTACGTTAATTTGTTAAGTAGTCACGATATGAAGACTTATAGATATGAAGACCTCTCGTTGGCGCATCTAGCTGCAGTCCGTGCGATCGTTCGTTGATTTCTTATCGTATCAATCATGTTACCTATTTACAAAATTCTTTTTTTTTAAGAAGTCCCTTGTATTTGGTCGCACACACTGACTATAGCTCGTTCTAAATCGAATAAAAGGAAGACCTATATTTCTTCTTGGCGCGAGATTTCTCCTACCATTTGCTTTTTCCCCCTCTCCTCTGCGATACAATCCCTCCTCTCTTCAATTTAATTATTCCATTACGTAACCATTCCCATTCAAGTGAAATTATGATTATAAGGATATTTAATAATATCATAAATATGTTTAAAATAATGATTGTAACATATTTTTCAATGAAAAAACAATCTTTTTCAATAATTTGAACCAATAATTTATAATCGAAATCATTAGTTATCGATTCGTGATAATTGTCATATAAATGAAGTGTACATTTATATTTGATTTTAGGTTTTTTTGATATAAGAAACAACAAATTTTCCGCGCATCTCTATCTAATTTCCACCCCTAATCCTGCGCCATCGTCATTTCCGGTGGCAATTTCTGGCACTATATACTTTTTACATCAGAAAAATCATAATTGAAAAAAGAAACGACAATATTGTGATCGACGTCGAGAGTCGCTTAGGTTTGGCAGCGTTTTTGTTAACCCATGGGGGTGAAGACGATGGTAAAATTGGTGGCCGTTCCGTTCTATGTCCCTCATGGACAGTGCTGCCCCCCATAATCTGCGTGGAACTTAAATCGTCTTCGTTGCCGGCCGAATCGAAGTCGTCGAAATTGTTTTCGTGTTGTCGTCTGCCTCCATTGTTCTTTTTCTTCCCCTTCGGCATCGTGGGTTTTTTACGGGGTTTCAGGTCCATGTTCTTTGCTATGGGGCTGGGTGTTGTTTTCACAGGAAGAAACAGTTCTACACAAACAAATATTTCTTCATAACAAATGGTTTTGAGTGTATGTATATTCCTAGTAAGAAAAATATGGAGCTGTTCCGATTTTTTAAAATAAAATGTGGACAAATTTTTATGCGGTTCTATAGGGCTCGACAAATGAAGTAATTTTTCAGTTAGGAGTTATGACGGTTTGAAAGCGTTAGGATTCTGTGCAGTGGCGGCCCCTGCATCCTACGCCAATAACACGCGTTGGGTAGATGTTAAAATCGTTAACTTTTGATAAAGACGAAATGTAGGAAAACTTTTCAAACAAAAGTTGCTCAATTTTCTTAGAACTATACGACCACACGAATTTTTTTCCACATATTGCTTAACATTTTTTTAAATATCTACTTGAAATGATCACAATTTAATATTGTTTCTACTTATTCATTTATTTAGACTGCGTGTAAATAAACAGTTGTGATGTTACCAGGAGTGATTATGTGGATGATGGGTCATTATTATTTACCTTGTAACCGGACAACGCCGTCAGCCTTCCCGAGGGCGTTCTCGGATGAGCAAACATACTCGCCGAAATCCTTTTTTTCTAGGGAATTGACAGTTAGGTTCATCTGCCGGGTGTAATCGTTCACCGCGTAGTCTGACATTACGTATTTGTCACTGGACAGCAGCTTTCCGTCTGCACCGAGAAACGAGAATATTGCGGGTTTTTCATTATTGCCGGCCCTCTAGTTCTCGTCTGTGTCGTTCATTTGACGGAGCACTCGTGCCGCAGAAATTTACCGAAACATTGTTCCAAAAATATAGTCGAACAGTGTAACTCGAAAAATTCTACGAGACAACAATTTTGTTTATTCTGCTATATTGCGGGAACCTTTATGTGTATCTCGAAATAAAATTTAATTTGAACTCAAATTATTTTTGCACTACTTTATTATTTTGCAAGTCGCATTTTTTAAATACACAACTGGACTACGAATTATGCAAAATAAAAATTGTCGGCAGTAATTGCGAGATACAGGTGCTACGTAAACGTTTATTTCTTCTCCTGACACCCAATTCAATTCGATTCAGCCAAACCTGCCATGGTAGAAAATCAGCAGAGTCTGCTAGGAGACGTAGGCAGCAGATTTTCAGCATACGGTTCGTATAGCGCCCCCTACACCATCGGATATCTATTACACCATCTAGTGACGAATTCAGTGACAGTAACTTCTGCGTTTTCAATTGCAAGGATAGAGGGCGCGCGTATACTATTATGCCAGCAGCGGATTTTCATCAGACAACCATCTGTTGTAAATTTGCTGCCTGCTCCTAGCAGACTCTGCTGATGTGCTGATTTTCTGCTATGGCAGGATTGGCAGACTGTGGTGTAACGATAAGCGGTTAAATAGAAATAATATTTGTTGGATCGATATGGTTTGTTACCTGGATTTCTGTACCATGTGTTCATGGCATGTGGCGAAGCTTCTACGCGACACCGCAGAACAACATTGCTGCCAATCGGTGCTACCAGTAGCTCGTCCTTCACTTTTATAGCTGGTCGAACTGAAAACAAACGATTGTTGATGTTTAACACGGCGACTGCCAAACCAATGTCTATAAAGATTCTTTTTTAATGACTACAATGATTAGAATTTCTCTGGTGAGAAAATAATGAATATCCTGCTCTTGAAAATATGTTAAACTGAAATGTCCCTAGAAAGTTGAATCTATTGTATAACTTTGTGAACAAAAATTCATGCAACATTGTTCGTAGGCTCAATTTTTACTGTTCTCTAAGAGATTTTTCTAATAATATCCATAATAATTCCATTTGAAAATTGTAAATTCCATCTTCACGAAGTCTGGAAAATTGCACCTGTTGGAACTTTGCCGATAAAAGTCGGATAACAATGTACCTAGGTTCATTTTAGAACTTGATGTTTCAACTTTCAACATCTGTGTGAAATATTTATTTACTAAAAAAATTTTTGCACTATCGCTTGGGAAGATGGAGTGTTTATATGTCCTTTTTTAAAAAATGTTTTGAAAGCATTTTGTTTCTGGGGAGTCCCTAGGATTTTTAGTAGTTTGAATAAGTGTCGCAAGCATTGCAAAAGGATTTCGGAGTGGTTGGTACAAACCGAAGCAGTATGTATAAATCAGACGAGCTACGAAATAAGAAGCGCAGTATCATGGTTAAAACACAAGGTTTTCCGAGTGAATTACTGCACTGCCGGGCTGATCAAATATTTACCTGTCAGCGATGACGTAGATAAATCGCCGACTTGAAAAGCTAATTTCATAGTAATTTATCTAACGGTTAATATTGAACGCGATGAAAACATAATTAATAGTTGCACGCTTCCTTAATGCTACTAAACAGGCTGCATAGCGTTCTCATTTACAGGACACTCTCTGGACGAAGAAAATGGCCGAAATTTTTTACTACAACTAATTTCCGAATGTTCAACACAGATATCAACGAAATACAATCTATTCATACATTATATAGTTTAAATATCTGTGCTGTTATTTACAAAAACCGTCATTTTCTGATGTACTTGCCTTTAAAAAGTTGGAAGAGAAAGCTTAAAGAGTATTCTACAATGCAGTTCAGGATTCCTTTTGATATCTCAATTGTTCAATTCTTCATGAAAGTCCAAATTTAATTTTCCAAGTAGAAGTTCGTTTCGGTATAACAGGGTTTCCAAAATTGTAAATTACTCCGCCATTTTCTAAGGTTCTCTGATTTAAAAAATTGAAATAGAAAGTTTAAAGAGTATTTTCAAACGCAGTTTGGGATTCTTTTTGACACCTCAATTATTCAATTTTTTACAAACGTCGAAGTTTGATTTGCAAGCAGAAATTCGTTTCCTAGCTTGTTCACTCTCTAAAAATGAAATAGAAAGGTACGAATCGAATTCACACTTCGGGAGTTCTTCGTCTACAAATTACTTATAGATAAAGTTAATAGTTGCACGCTTCCTTAACGCTACTATACAGGGTGTCCCAAAATCCCTGTACTTTCCGGAAGTGGGAGGTTCCTGTAGGATACTCTCTGGACGAAGAAAATGGCTGATATTTTTTACTGCAACTAATTTCCGAACGTTCAACACGGACATAGAAAAAGACCATCTATTCATACATATATTTGAAATATCTGAACCCATATTTTTTTATACAATAACAAAAAAAAAGGAATTACTTAAAATACCTTATTATTTGTATTTGACAAATAACAAGAAATATTAATTTTCATTTGACGTTCGTATCGAATAATATCTTATTCGAATTATTTTTCATTTCAATGACATTGTACGAATAAAATATTTTTAAATTATATTTCCCATTGATAGAATAAAAGAGGTTTATTTTTACAAATCAGTCGGAAATATTTTTCACTTTAGCAGCTTTTGTACGTGGAGAGTGACGCGAGTATTTGTGTATGGTTGCGAGTATTTAGTATAGCGAGTTATTTACGTGAAATGACTTGATGTTTTCAGTGTGGAGTCCATGATGTTGCAACGGGAAACTAGAAAGCGAGAGCGACAGGGAGTGCGTAATTAAAGCAACGTAAACACGGGGGTGTTCGATGCTGTACTATGATTCCGGGATTAGAGAGCGACCTATACACTGTGTGTGCTACAATTACTTTACCAGTACCATTTGATTCTCAAACAACGCATGTACTGCTCCGCCATTATCGAATGACCCGATTTTAAATTCTACTTCTGTCGTTACGAAACGTTTTATCATCTTCAAACGCGATTATCATTCATGAAAACCATTGAATGTCCTTGAAACGTCCTTGAAACGTCCTTGAAATGTCCTTGAACCTCAATTTTTCAAGTATACTTATCGAGATTGAAAAATGTTATTTAAAATAGTATTCGAAGCAAATATTTGAAACCAATTTGAATAAATTGAATAAACATTTGAATAAAACACAAAATAAAAATGCTTCGTTTACATTATTCTTCAAAGCAAAATGAAATACTTGAAATAATTCATTACATAATATAATAAATTAGTTCAAATACCATTACTCGTTAATTCTAAATATAATATGATTATATTTATTATAGAAGTTACTATATAAATGAAATATAACAATTCATTATTTAAAATGATTATTTGGCATCTTGTTTCAAATAGAACGTGCCAACCCTCACTCGACAACCCTGGATTTGAAGCTTGAAGGATTCTCCTTGCAATGGCGTCAAAAGATTTAATGTACGATTTCATTCCGCATTTTTATTGCAGTTTTACAGGTATGAGGTCGATATTAGAGTAAAAATAAAAATATAAAACAAAAATAAAAATGCAAAAGAAAATACAAAAACCAAAAATTAAACCTTGATGGCTGTAGCCCATTTGACCTTGGATAGGATGGCCCTGCGCATTGTACACGTAAATTTTGAGTTTTACAAAAGATTCAGAACTAGAAAAAGTCAACATATTACCAATAAACAAATAAAAATATACAGCAAAAAAACAAAAATTAAAAATATGCAACAAAAAGTAAAAATATAAAACAAAAATAATAATGCAAAACAAAAATATAAAGAATAACAATATAAAACAAAAATATGAAGAATAACAATATAAAACAAAAATATAACGAATAACAATAAAAAAAAAAATATAAAGTATAACAATATAAATAAAAATATAAAACAAAAATGCAAAGATTAACAATATAAAACAAAAATAAAAATGGCAAAAAAAAATATAAAACAAAAATAAAAATGGAAAACAAAAATATAAAGAATAACAATATAAAACAAAAATAAAAATGGAAAACAAAAATATAAAGAATAACAATATAAAACAAAAATGGAAATGGAAAACCAAAATATAAAGAATAACAATATAAAACAAAAATAAAAACGCGAAACAATAATATAGAGAATAACAATATAAAACAAAAATAAAAATGGAAAACAAAAATATAAAGAATAACAATATAAAACAAAAATAAAAATGGAAAACAAAAATATAAAGAATAATAATATAAAACAAAAATAAAAATGGAAAACAAAAATATAAAGAATAACAATATAAAACAAAAATGGAAATGGAAAACCAAAATATAAAGAATAACAATATAAAACAAAAATATAGAGAATACCAATGTAACAATATAAACAAAAATACAAAGAATAACAATATAAAACAAAAATACAATAAATAACAATATAAAACAGAAATAGAAATGCAGAAACAAAATTACAGAAAATAAAAACAAAATAGGTGTCTATTGTCCATTTGACCCTGTGGTTTGGGTGGCCCTACATGTTGCACACGTATATTTCGACGTGTGCTATCTTTTTGTCCCGGAGTGCACGAGGTCGATATCGAAGTTGAATATTTCTGAAAATCGTGTTCGATTTTAATACCAACGTAGGCGTTTGCGACGAAATTCTAATTAAGAGTTGTGAGATCCAGGGTGTCTTGCTCCTCCTTAATACCAATCGACGTATCGTAACTTTACGGGAACGGCAGACTTCGAATGGATGTGACTGGGAGGATTGCGGGACCGACTTTCGCAAAGTAAGGAAGTGTACAGCGCCCCCGCCATTGGCACACCTGTATGTTCCATGCAGCTGGCTTACCGTGAAACCGTAAGCACTTGAACAGTTTCACGCTTTTCTCGCACGCGAATTTCACCAGACTTCCGCCGGCATTTTGTTTCGAGTACAATAAAATATTCTGAATTTCCTATCGCGTATGCTTCCACCAAAAATGACGATTTTATTCGAGTGGAAAATTTTATCGTTGTTAAAATATAATTCTTACAAATTGTTATATCTCATTTTATTTTTAGAAACATTCTACGACTTGAATGTTTTCCCCTGAAAGTGACCATATTATAATGGTCATCAAAAGTGACCATTTTAAATTACAATCATTTTTAATAAAATTTTCTACACCTAATTTTATTTAAAATTACACGATACAATTTTTAAAATAATGTAGAATCCTCATTGGACGTCCATCGGACGTCCGGGTTCTATCTGGGTCAATTGGTTACATCTTTTACTAAATATGACGATTTTACTCAAACACGCTTATTTATACAAACTAAAAAATTATAAATAATTTTCCAAGGAATTTATGATTAGTTGATGTCTGAAACTGCCATTTCTGTTAAATAATTTTTTAATCAATAAATGTTCAAAATCTGAACGAGATCATTTTTAAAAGTTCTTAATCCCCCACTTGACTTTTCTTTGCAATTTTTTCATATGTACAAAACAATAAATTCTCAAAAATTGATATTCATAATTTCGTCTTGAACAGAGTGTAGGAAAGCAGTACAAAAAAAATATTGGGCATGCTATATTTTTATACAATGATGCTAGGGGGTGAAAGCAACCCTCAAAGTTCCGGATGAAAAACATATTTTCCTCGATGTTTCAAAAGCTTTTTGTTCTAGAAAATATTACGTCTTTTTAGCAATAAATTTGACTTCCAGAGCGGTTTTCAAAACATCAATTCGTATGAGAAGACAAAAAACATCACAAATTATTAACATGCGTTTTTAAGATTTTAATAATTGCTCCTGTGGTAATAAACAATTTTCAGCTCTTTAAAATAGATGGTTTTGGAATTATATATATGTATATATCAAATGATTGCGTAAGTTCGTGCCCGATTTGAAAATAAAATTCAATGGTTAAATTTTATGATTGGTTAAAGATTTGGTTAAAGATTGGACAAATTAAAATTAGAAAATGGTTAAATTTTCAACAATTAGAAAAGTTTATTGACTACACATATAATTGATTAATACAGTTGTATTCTTTAAAATTTAACCATTGAATTTAATTTTCAAATAGGGCACGAACTTATGCAATCATCTAATATACAATATACATATATATAATATATAATACAGTGCGTGTAAAAAGTATTCATACGCCCTTTAAAACAGAATAACTTTTTTATAATTGTACCAAACAACCTGATTTTTTATAATCAATTAGAAGCATTGGTTTACGAAATGATATGCAAAAAAGAATTTCCAAAAATTATAATTTAAAAGGTTACATGCAAAAATAAAAAAGACATTTCTTAAAACTTTTTTATTTGGGCCCTTAATGAAAATTTAAAATATATGATTTGTAGGTCTATGTTAGTTATATACGTATTGCAAATTTCATCGAAATCGGTTGACGCAGGAAAAAACAACACGCATCGAATGATGTACGATTCTGTGGATTTTAAGCAGAAAATCATCAAAAGTCGTGTAAAACTAAGATTTTCACCATTTTTAACCGCTTGTAGCTCGTGTGTATGTTAATCGATTAATTGTTAACTAAACAGTGAAACAAAAATTTTCTCTTTTACTTAAAACATAGTAGACTTAATAAGACAGTAAATGTATTTTGTTTGAAAATCAGTTAGACTAAAATGATGGTTGTAGGAACAAAATAATTGATTTGAGTATAAAATTAAAATAAAAGGTTTGGTTATATTATACATATATATATATACAGGGTGTCTCAAAATACCTTCAACATCCGGAAATGGGAGGTTCCTGAGATCATTGAAGCGACATTTTCCTTTGCAAAAATGGCGTTCGCGACTTTGTTAAGGAGTTATTAACGAAAAACACGAACCAATCAGAGCGCGGCTACAGCGAACGAAGTCCGACTCCCTTTTCCGTATGTTGAAGGAATTTTTAGACACCCTGTATACAGAGTGAGGCACTAACTGTTGCCACCTACAATAACTCCGAAAATATGATAGTAGTATAAAAGTTTTCGAAATAAAAGTTGCATCAGACAACAGGGACCGTATTGTGGCGTTAATCTTTTGTTGCTAGATGGAGTCGCTTCAGAGATGCGAAGGTCACTTCTGTTTTTTTAATTAGAATGCAACGTTTTGTTACTTGTTTTCTGATAGTGGCTATTGAGACGAATCCAACGAGGTGCAACACGAAGGTCTTTGAAGATCAGCAAAGGTCATTTATGATAAAAAAGGCGAAATATACTTGCAATTACAGAAGGTGTTCAAAGTGATTTCTATTGGTATTGATGCAATGCTGCAATCATCTTATCATGGATCGAGTAGTATTTCCTATCGCTTCGGCACTAATCGAATCACATG
>CM052204.1:16398797-16410244 GCA_028455805.1 Lasioglossum figueresi
CTAGAATGTTTTTAAAATGTTTAAAAAGCCCTGAACTGTTTATCACTCTTCTAATTTTGTATATTCATGACAAAACTAGAGAGGTGAAATATAAAATGTTGAATAATTTCAGTCTATTTGAAGAATTTGATTGTTCGCAGCTTTAAAAAATTTGTCAAAGTAGCAATTGTTACTTACAAAATTCTTGTTCATTGCGATGGATGTGCAGAACTTTTTTTTATTTTCTCGCCCTTAAATAAAAGAATTTTACAGTTTCTGAAGCCTGAATTTACAATTTGAATCTCAGGTTGTTTGTAGGTGTTATCGCTTGTCTATTTCGCCGAAACAATCAGCGTAAAAAAATCCACTCTGTTTATCTGTCCGTGCAATTATCACCGCGAGATGTGACGTCACATTCGGATGCACACCGATTATTAAAATGACTGTCTGTGCTCTACGCTCTACGCTCTGCAGTGTACACGGAGGGCGAACGCATTCACACCGGGCCGAGTATAATTTTCCGCTCTAGAACGAAACACTCGCAACCCTTTGCACTTTCCGGCCAGTCCTCGCGTAATGCAGTTTCTACGCAGTTACTCTACACAATTAATTCAGACGAAAGTACCCCGGAGAGGTCTTGCTACCCTGTGGAAAAAGGATAATTACTTATAGGCAACGCCATCGACCTCTGCCTTTAATTAATTCTTAATTCAATTCCAATTAATTCGCAACGAAATGCTCTGTGAAAATCGACAGACCAAATAAACGCAAATCAACTTTGTAACGTTGCTAGAAATCGTAATATCGTCTTATTTTTCCTAATTCGAAATGGAAATGATAAATAAACTCGTATAGTAATTTTTTTTAGCTTTTTTACAGAGATAATACTTCCCGAGATAATAATCCCGTTCGAGCGTGGAATTTTAGAGAAAATGAAGCTGGCGAAGAAAGATACTTTTCTAACTGATAGTTATTACAAAAATATCTTAATTAAAGTAGATACTATGCTCTCCACCAGAATTTTAAATTATACAGAGTGTCCCAAAAATATTGTATTTTGTTGAAAAGGGTGATTCCTGAGGAGCTTTGAAGTAACTTTTTCCTTTGCATAAATGGCGTTCGTTAAGGCGTTTGTTAAGGAGTTATTAACGAAAAACGCGGATGAATCAGGGCGGAGCAACAGTGGGCGGATTCCGGCACGGCCAATGCTAACGCCGCGCTCAGCAGGACCTGCCGCCGAACAGGAAACCGTCTACTAGCCGCACTCTGATTGGTCCGTGTTTTTCGTTAATAACTCTTTAACGAAGCCGCGGAGAATATTTTCGCAAAGGGAAAAGTTACTTCAAAAAGACACGAGAAATCACTCCTTTCAAGTACAACATTTTGGGACACCCTGTATATGTATATCAGTATATGTATTTATTCATAAAAATAATATATTATAATAAAATGAATGAATTTAAATCCGTTTGAATTGCTTTTTATTACAAATAATTTTGGATACTACGATGACTGTTGGTACTACATGTAACTAATTATTGTAGTATTACGAACATTTGTATACCAGAGGCCACATCGAGAGGCTTTGGTGTTGGATACGTTAATGATTGAATGGAAGTATCTATCTAATTAATTATATAATTAAATGAAGTTTGAAATTCAATCACGCGAGAATACCTATATCATGCAAATGATTATCGTTCGAACTATTTCCGTATAAAATATTGGTTAATTGACGGTACGTAGGTAACAACATGGCGCACGAGCTGAGTATGACCTCGTAGACTAATGCATGTAATGCGACGCAGCTATTTCGGCCACAATAAATGCATGAGTATGCCGGTAGCGATACCGCAAACCTCGATATATGATGTCCTGTTAACCTCCTGTTTTCGTCCAACCAGAATATTCTACCTTGATACTTATGTATAATACATAGATCATTTACCAGAAACCGATCTCTAAAATTTGTTCTTATTCGTACGAGTGAATATTAAAGATCGACTTATAACTTATAAGAAATTAGTAATATTTTACACGTATCTTACTGTACAGAAAATTTTAAAAAGTAAATCATTTATTATACAAAATTCGGAAATCGAGTTTCACAATTTTTCAATGTTTTGCGAACTGTTGTCGCACCGTGTCAGTTAAAGAAACCATTTCCAATTTTTAAAAAATGTTCGCGTTTTTTATCGATTTTAATATTTAAGCGATGAATTAAATTTTAAGAATTTTTCAGATTTCCCACCGATTTTGTAAATCTATTTTTCCATTTTTATTAACACAATTTCAATAAAAGGAGGAAATATAATTTAAGAAATCGCATCTTGTGTTTCACAAGTTATAAGAATTAATTTGAAAAACATTTTCTTGGAAATTTATACAACTTTTATATTATAAACTGTTATAAACTTTATTGTAATAGTTCACAGTAGTTTATGATGTCATATGATATTGCCTATAATACTTTATAATTCGTACACTTGTTACTACGATCACTGTTCACTCGGTGATCAAGGCAAATCAATGTTAAACAAGGTCCACAAACGTTGCCCATTGACGAAAAAGTTGTTGGAATAGTATCGAGCAGAAACTTCTGCAAAATAAATAGCCACAACAGCGGATGCTTCAGATCAAAGTAAATGGAAAGTTGGTTGCAGACAACTTTGTGATTCGCATCGTGTGCACTGAGTGCAAGGTGCACTCAGTGGAATTGCAGCTTAAATTTACAATTGTGGTCATCGAATTCCCCCAATACAATAACAGCAAAATCTCCATCTTATTATTTTTATTTTTTGTGTGATATTATCTTCAAAAATTTCACCCTTCAATTATCTCGCCAATATGCAATAATGTTTTTAAAAAACGATATGTGATTTTTTTAAATTGTTTCATTATTCTTAAAGGTAAACTTAAAGGTAAACAGGATTTTTCAAAATACTGGCTGAAATTTTTTCAGTTTCTATGAACAATAATAATAAATGAGAATAATATGTAATAAAAAGTGTAGTTATATTTTTAATATTAAATCTAATCCAGACTTAACTCAGACTTAAAAAATATTTTCTACTGAATATCTAAAAAACTAAAAGAGACCGTCTATTATATGTATACGAAAAAGTTGTTTAGAATGATGACCTTTACAACATACGAGGTGTGATCAAAAAGTAAGGTGACTTTTTGAATTTTGCGGGATACCTACAGTCGATTGTCGTTTTCTTTTTTTTCTTATGCAGGTACACTCGTCCCGAACATATCTTCACAGTTTCAGCTATATAGCATTTTTTGTTTGTTTGCGAGAAGCATAAAGGTTAGAAGTGTTTTGCATGTTCGGCGATTTTCTGCTGTCAAAAAAAATGGATCAAAGAATTTGCATCAAATTTTGTGTAAAAATGGAATTAAATGCTCCAAAACACTTGAAATATTGACAGTGGCATACGGTGAGTGTACTCTGAGTAAAAAAATGTGTATAAGTGGTACAAGCTCTTCCAAGAAGGCCGAGAAGATGTTGACGACGAAGCTCGCCCTGGACGCCCCAGCAAGTCAACAACCGATGAAAAAGTTGAAGAAGCGAAGAAAGTAGTGTTGGGGAATCTTCGAATTAGCATTAGAGAAGTTGCCGATGATGTCGGCATCTAGTTTGGTTCGTGCCAAGCAATTTTAACGGATGTTTTGGGAATGAGACGTGTGTCAGCGAAGTTTGTTCCGAAAATGCTTAATTTTTACCAGAAAAAACGTCGCAAGTGAGTAATTTTTTGGCCAGAAACAACACCACAATCATGCTTCACCCACCATGTTCACCGGATTTGGCCCCCTGGGACTTTTTCCTGTTCCCAAAACTGAAGAGACCCATGAAAGGACGGAGATCTGCAACGATCGAGGAGATAAAGACTGCATACCAAAAAGTGCTTATCAGAAGTGCTTCGAGGATTGGAAAACGGCGATTTTCTGAAAAAGCGCTGGCACAAGTGTATTATATCTGAGGGGGATTACTTTGAAGGGGACAACATAAATATTGATGAATAAATAAATATTTTTTGATAAAAATAAAAAGTCACCTTACTTTTTGATCACACCTCGTACAGTCCGCGACAAAAAGATGGCACACCCGTAAATATTGCTATTTCTGAAAACTGTGATGAAATTTGATACATTTCTCTCCGTGTATGTACTTCGGTGGAGCTATAAGGTTACTTACACCGACGGAGTTAAGCGGAGGTTACAGATTCTAGTCTAAATGTGAACAACCGGGGTCACCGACGCGACAAATTGATGGCACAGTGTTAAAATTCTTTCTCTGCAGTTAACGCTAGACCGTCAGACAGTTTGTATCGTGTACTATTTTACCGTGCATTAAATTATGTGCGTGTTTCTTATTATCTTCTATTGAAAATACACTATGGCTAGTGGAAAATCTTTATCCGATGCTGAAATAAAAACGATTTTGACATTGCATAAAGAGAATTATTCAGTTTCAAAAATTGCACGTATTATACATCGGAGCAGAAAGGTGGTGTATAATTTATTAAAAAATACCAAAATATACGGTAAAAAAAAGAATTCTGGTCGACCGAAAGCAGTAAGCGATCGCGGAAAACGTGCAATTTTAAAAGAAGCTTCGAATTCTTCGGGAACATCGCGACAAATCGCTAAAACAGCTGGCGTACAATCAAATGTACGCAATGTGCAAAGGATAATAAAAGAATGTCCGCACTTGGTTCGAATGAAATTGAAAAGAAAACCACCTTTAACCGTTCGGCATAAATCGGAGCGTCTGAAATTTGCACAGTAGCACATACATTGGAGAAAAAAATGGCGTCGTGTTATTTTTAGCGACGAGAAAAGGTCCGATCTAGATGGGCCGGATGGTTTCGCACACTATTTTCACGATCTGCGGAAAGAAGAAAGAATATTAAGCCGTAGACACATAGGTGGCGGAGAAGTAATGCTTTGGGCCGGAATTGGTTATCGAGGAGTGACCGAAGTAAAATTTATTAAGAAAACTATGAACAGCAAAATTTATATAGATTCGATGGACGAACGATTAACTTAATTCGGACAGACAATTTCCGGGGAAAATTTTGCATTTCGGCAGGATAGTGCAAGTGTGCACACTGCAAAATACGTTAAGCGGTACTTCGAGCAAAACAAAATTAGTGTCTTAAAGTGGCCAGCGAGATCGCCAGATCTCAACATAATTGAAAATTGTTGGGCACAACTGGCAAGACATGTTTACGAAGGCGGAAGACAATTCCAAAGCCTAGCAGATTTAAAAACGTGCATAGAACAAAAATGGACAAAAATACGGCCAAAATATATTAAAAAACTCTTTAAGTCGCTTCCGAAACGTATATTGGCTATTCTGGAAAATAAGGGAGGCCACGCAAAGTATTAAACACAATGTTATATATTTTATGAACGTAAATTATTTATGAACGGTTTTCTTTGTATATGTGCCATCATTTTGCCGTACCGATTTTTGTTATTTTCTTGTTTCTATAAACAAACGGACATTTTCTTTAATTTCATTGTTTGTAATGTAATTTATTTTGTAATAAAAATGTACAAGTACCAAGAAAGACTATATTTATTATGTCCAAATGATGAAAACATTGAATTTTCGTGGTGTGCCATCTTTCTGTCGCGGACTGTGCACTTCTTAAACGAATTAAGGGATCACCTCTGCGGCCAAGGGATAAGTCCGGCCAAAATTTCTGTATCGATATCGTTAAACAATGCATCGTTAAACAATCGTTAAACAATTTGAACGCGTGAAACGTCTAGTTTTAGATGCTCTGTTTCAAATTTTTTCTATGTTGTTATTTACAAAGTTATAGCGTGATAAAGACAACATTGACGGTTTTCAAAAATTTTGTGCAACTTTGCCACATCACACGGGGTGAAACAAATTTTTTTGATAAATCGCGTTAATATCATTTGGAAGGGCTATCTTTCCTGTGTAAAATGTGTTGTTTTTGATTATTGTGCGTTTTTTTTAATTCGAGTTATTCAACATTGAAGTAAATGTTGGCCTTTTAACTTTAACTGGCTCCAGATGCGAAAAAATTATCGTAGAATCTTGTGCAAAAAAGAACGTTTCTTTCTCTTTAAGACATTTCTTTTGTTTTTTAAATTTCATTAACATTTCGATATACCAGGTGTTCCTGAAAATATGATTATAATATGCACAATTTCCAATTATTTTGAGGAGTGTATTTCAATTTCATCAAAAATCGAGAGAAGGTAACGTTTCGACAATTTTACCTTCTTAAAATTGTAAAATTATAAAGTATAATGTATTTGACTATGGCTAAAGTAGAAACTGCTTACCTGACTTCTCATGGGGTCCGTGTTCACCTGGCACATATAAGCACCCGAGTCATTCTTTTGAACGTTCATCACGTGCAGTTTCCACGTGTTGTGCCCATTATGCGTGACTGAAAGACGCGGGTTGTGCGCCACTAACTGCTTGTGAATTGCCAGGATCGCTCTTGAATCAGACTTTATCCAGGCCACCTGAGAAACCGATTTTAAGATTTTATAGTCTTCGCTGTTAATCCCATTTTGTTCAATTAACCGCCAAAGCATTTCAAACTGAAACTCTTTTCCGCCGTTCCAGGACGGTCAAGTACCAACTGTAAATCTTCTAAAGCACTGCATAACCTAAGAAAGAAACAATATAATCTAAACAATAAATTATACAGCAAATTTTCTTCTCCTGAGAACTGTATTTTTATTTTCAGTAGTAATAAAATGTTCGATACAGGGAAAATGGAAATTTTCATGATTTCTTTTAGGTTTTGAAGCCTTGTCTTCCAGGTTACATAGTACTGTATATTTGTTACTATTGGTCCTTCTGGGTCTGAATGTAGCGGGAATATTTAAAGTGGTTTTGTTATAATTTTTATTTTCGTAGGAATAACATAAAAATAATTGTCAAGAATTATACGTTTCTTATTTTTCCATTTACTTGCAACAAAAATTGAACGAGTATTTATAAAATGTGGCTTTTCTTACTTTTGTTGCACAGTTTTTTAGAGCTTGTATTATTCTGATTTTTTAAAATTTCTTTTTCTCGTGCAAAAATTTTTTGAAATGAGCCAGGAACTTTCTTAAAAGGTTTTGTCAGCTGTGAAAAGCCTAGGTTTTCGAAGCAGTCGAACAAGCTGGTGATAAGAGACCAAACACCATTTTCTGCGACTCCGTGGGCTTACCAGAATTGAAAATTCGTCCGTTTGATCCTTTGAATGTTTTCTCGGGTAAACTTTCATTAAATGCCCGCTTAGAGGGAGGACCGTGTGTGCAATAAAAAATGCGGAATTTTTTCTTTGCCATTTAAACGTTTGACTCGCTTCGAACCGGTACGATCGCGTTTATTTTTCGTATAAAGAATTTCAATTCTCGTGCAAGGTCGGAGAAAAAAAATGTTTTATTTCATTTTTTCATGCCAAAATTTACACAGATCTCGATTAAGCAGCTTCTGCATCTAAAAAACAGGTGTAGCAAACAACTTCGAAATGATCTGAAGATTTCTCGTTAAATGTATAATGCACGTTAGTTTTAATTAATTATTTCGACAAGTTCAAAATGACCTGAAGGTTACTCTTTAAATTTATAATGCACATTAGTTTTATTTAATTATTTTACCAACTTCAAAATGACCTGAAGATTTCTCTTTAAATTTATAATGCACAGATTAGTTTTGTTTAACTATTTTCACAAGCTCACACGATCATTTCTCTTTAAATTTATAATGCGAATTAATTTTGTTTAATTATCTTAACAAGTTCAAAATGACTTGAATATTACATTATGGATTTACAATGCACATTTATATTTTTCAAATTATGTTTAGACGTATTGTCTCATAATTACCTTGTATGGTTGCAGATGATTGACAATGCACGTAAAAAATACGTCACGGCCCTGGGTCACCGTGTGATTCTCTAGAGGGGCTAAAAACTCTGGCAATTCTTCCGGAGATTTTTGGCCTGAAACACAAGTGCAGAAAATGTTAGAATAAAAGCCTGAGCTCGGTACGACTGTAGATAGATTGTTGAACATTGTTTTTTCACGAAGTTATAAAATTTCCTAGGGAAATAGCACGATTTAAGTGTCTTAAGTTAAGTGTCGACGGTTTAAGACGGAAGTGTCGTCACGTGACAAAACTAGCAAGGAACTAGAATCTAACTATATTTTGGATCGAAACATGGGTTTGCGGGAACCAGGTTTTTATCCTTATACGGTTTTTATCCTTATGATCAAAAAGTAAGGTGACCTTTTATTTTTAACAAAAAATATTTATGATATCAGATTTATGTTGTCTCAGATATAATACACTTGTGCCAGCGCTTTACCCAATCCTCGAAGCACTTCTGATAAGCACTTTTTGGTATAGCTATGAGCTCTTCCAGCGATACAGTCTTTATCTCGTCAATCGTTGCAAATCTCCGTCCTTTCACGAGTCTCTTCAGTTTTGGGAACATGAAAAAGTCGCAGGGGGCCAAATCCGGTGAATATGGTGGCTGTGGCATGATTGTGGTGTTGTTTCTGCCCAAAAAATTACTCACAAGCGATACTCATGCGACGTTACTTCTGGTCAAAATTACGCAGTTTCGGAACAAACTTTGCCGAACACGCAAAACACTTCTGACCTTTATGCTACACACAACAAACAAAAAATGCTATATAGCTGAAACTGTGAACATATGTTCGGGACGAGTGTACCAGCATAAGAAAAAAAAGAAAACGAAAATCGACTGTAGGTATCCCGCGAAATTCAAAAAGTCACCTTACTTTTTGATCACACCTCGTACGAGCATGTTTTGAGCTGCACAAAGATTCATTTGACAGAGTAAAGTTCATCGCAGAACGCTGAGCCCCATCGTATCAGTCAAAGAAGTCTTTTGGTGACAGAAAAATACATTGGAAGCAGCGGGATTTTCCTCGATTTTTTTCCCTGCTTTCGGCACTCATATTATTAGATATAAACATAATTTTGTTAATTCATGAGCAGAGCGCACTGTATTTAACCTTCCGTTTTAGAATGAGCCATCACCCAGCCCAAAATCTAGTTAGATTCTAGTTCCTTCATATTTCCCTGCAGTCGGCGTCTTCCACCTTAAGGGTGCGCCGGAGCGAACATACGCCACCATCGGCGTAAAGGTGAACTAAGAAACAAAGATAGAGAGGCAGATATGTTTCTCGCAGGAGAGGTTAAGACAAAGAATACAAAACGGCTTGTTTTTTCGATGAGCCCACTACACTTGCATTTAGCGAAGAAGCAACATTGTTTTATGCTCTTTGTGTTAAAATATTCTCTGAATTATTGCACGTTCCTGTACAGAGCCCTTTTTTGCAATTTGTCTCTTGAAACTTTTTAAACAATAATAGCGTACGTTTTTATAGAACAATTTTTATTCTGTACACTTTTTCCAAAAAAGGGCTCTGTACGGGAACGTAAAATAATTCAGAGAATATTACAACACAAAGAGCATCAAAATATATTGTTTCCTCGCTAAATGCATCTGTAGTGGGCTCATCGGAAAAACAAGCTGCTTCGTAATCTCTGTCTTTGTCTCTCCTGCGAGCGACATATCTCCCTCTCCGTCGCAGCCCCATAGGAGAGACGAGGATCTCTCTATCCTTGTCAAGAGCTTCCTAGGGAATTTTCTCTGGCCTTTCTGGCTCCGGCGCACCCTTAAGGGGGGAACGCTACCCACGTGATATAACTAGAAAGGAACTAGAATCTAACTAGATTTTGGATCGAAACCTGGGTCTGCGCTCCAAGATTGTTTGTCCTCATTTCTGCGAATTTTGGGCTGAGTGAGGGCTCATTCTAAAGAGGAAGGTTATAGCTCCTGCGCTCGACCGATTTTTCAACGAGATTATGTCTATATCTAATAATACAAGTGTCCGAAGTAGAGACAAAATCGAGAAAAATATTTGCAGACTTCAATGTATTTTTTTGTCTCTAAAAGATTTTCTCGCTGCCATAATGCGGTCGAGCGCAGGAGCTATAACCTTCCTCTTTAGAATGAGCCCTCACTCAGCCCAAAATTCGCAGAAATAAGGACAAACAATCTTGGAGCGTGATTGCATTCGCATAGCAGAGATTTCCCCATATTACGTTCATGAAGACAGAGGTCTTCTCTGATGCAGAACAAGTCTAGAACCAATTTTAGTTCAGCTAGTTTAGGCGAGATGGCGCCTAGTCAGGAGGACTGTCAACATGGAATCATAGCAAAACTGAAGCGTTGGCCTAATACATATGTATGCCACAGTGAAAGCGTGACAAAGTCAATATATGCATTTTTGTACGATTGTAGGCTTCGGTCAGCGGTTCCAACCTGCAAGTTGGAAGAATAGAATACAACATTCAAGATTAGAATATCGAAATTGCAAGCAACTCCATCTCGCGTTGATCAGGCAGTTGCGTGTTTATCAGTGTTACCAAACTCTTTTTCTGCACAGAGGTTGGTAACACTGATAAATATTCTGAAAAGCATGGGTAGCGTTCCCCCTTAAGGGGAAAGGGTATTCACGTGAAGAAACTAGCAAGGAACTAGAATCTAACTAGATTTTGGGTCGAAACATGGATTTGCAGAAACCAGATTTTTCTCCTTATATGAGCAGATTTTGGGCTTGGTGAAGGCTCATTCTAAAGAGGAAGGTTAACACGTTAAACGCCACGCCGGTTTTACGTGCCGTTCCGTTCACGCGACAGTTAGCCGTCAAGCGGGCCCTTACAAGTACGCAAGGACCGACACGCGCGCGGCGATAACAAGAACAAAAAATCTGCCGCCGGTCCCTACGGACCGGCGCACAGTGGTGCCGAGGCGGCCAAAAATCAATTTTATAAATTTTTTATTTAAAAAAAAAATATTATTTTTGTATTACCAAATAGTGAATGTATAATGTGCACAGTTCGATTTAAAAAAAAAAAATTTTTACGGAGATACAGGCATGGCAAGTAACCTGTTTTTCTCTCTTGAGAATTCACCAGTCTTCAGCGCCATAGTTATTTTATTATTGCGTCTATAATTTAATACTTACAGCTCTGAAATTTATAGGGACTATTACGCATGCTTTAAACTATTAACTGGCACAAATAATTTTTCAATGAAGTTGTTTAACATTAACTAATATGGATTAGACGGAAGCCTCTTTGCGTTACGCTCATTCTTTATTGATGGAAGCAAGTCTTAAAACTGTTAAGGAGCTTCGGTATGGCACTACTTGTATTGGTTAGGTGTTATATTCAAGTAACTTTGTGTAAAAAATCTCGGGCAACTTCGGACAACCTTGGCCGCAATTTAAGTTTAAATATAAACTTTTAGAATTTCCAAGAATAAAACGCACGGAAATTACGATTATTTGGGATTTAGGGTAAAAATTTTTAAGGATTAGTTAGTACAGTTAGTTAGAATGAATTGTTTAAATTATTTTTAATAAATTGTTTAAAT